>JASANG010000236.1:0-186859 GCA_030248215.1 Enoplolaimus lenunculus | reverse complement strand
ACGTTTATTTGCTTGCATCATTAGCTCGAGCGATCATGCAAGGTTATACTTAGGAATGTACTTTCAAAATTTAAGTACGCTTTAAATAATTTTTCCTAATTCAGATTTGCTCTTGGCGCCATTCAATGCGCTACAATTAGAAATAACTGACCTTCACGGACTCTAAATTAGGATTTAGCGACTCTATCCGCTTCTAATGGGACTCTATTACGGATACCGACTCCTATTGATTGGGAACTCAAAATAGGGACTCCCCCTCTGATTACACCACACCCTCTTACTCGGGTCACTACAGTAAATCAAGCGAAATAAACAAAATTCTACGAATTTTAATTTTTATTTTTTCAATTTTAAGGAATTTGCGATTGCCGGTACCCGATTTTTTTGACACCGGAACCGACACAACCAACAACATGGCCAAGCGGTGTTCCAAAAGAAATATCAACAACGACCCTTCCGCCGACATGTGAGCATTTTCAACAATTATTATTCAAAATTTAACCGTAACGACCGGTTGATAGCGCCACTGGTGATTCCAGAAATGTCAAAAACAAAGGAGGTAGCTACGTGAGATAGTGAAGAAAACTCACGTAGCAAATGTGTCTCAGGCGAAGCCGGGTACTATTGTGGTGCTGAACCTTAATACAAAATCTTGGTATCCATCGTTGGTTGAGGGCTTGAGCCATGGGTGCCTCTTTGGATCCAACAGTAGTGGATGGCGCGGCGTTATTGATGGGGGCTTAAACCGGGGTTGCCCCCTGGCGGTTTGAGCTACGGCATTTTTGGCAGTGAGGGTCCAACAACTGCATGAACATGCACTTTTTGTATTGAAAAATTACCTCAAATTAGAAAAATTTAATATTTTTTGTAGTTAGGTACTACAAGTTTATTCCAATATGTAGTATTTGGCGTTTACGTTCATTTGAAAAGTTTCACCTGTGGCACTAATTGCTTGCATGATTCGGCCAGTGTATAGAACAAAGGCTGCCAGTTTTCCAAGGCGGAAAATCTGTAGCCAGGAATGCAGCGAGCCACTCCTGCTTTTAATCCCTAATTTTTCGCTACATCGTTTTCCAAACAAATTACACTTCAGATTTTCGCTACCGAACCAGGGAACAGCGTTTAAATTTTCCCCATTTCCCAGCCAAACGTATGTTTGTCATTTTCCAACCAAATCAGCGGACTTGGCAGTTGTCATGCAGGAGTGGCTGTGCTGCACTCCTGGTCATGTTTTTCACCCTAGAAAACTGGAAGCGCCTGTTCTATACATGGGCTCACAATTCTAAATATTAACACTAAAAAGCGACTATTTGTTCGCCTTTCCTGAAAATTAATACAAGAGAGGTATAATAACCCTTATATGCCTCCTGGATTATACCCGAAACTTTTATTTTAGCAACTACGCCACAACCGTACACTGGAGCGCCGATTGGAAGGAATAAAAGAAGTATGAATTAGTTTTGAATAATTATAAGTAAAATTTTGGTTTTAGTGGCAAAATTCTGTGTGTCGTTTAATTATTAACCCTTTCTCACATGAATATTTTCTATTTCCCCTGATACCTACTTTTATGCTAGTATTCGAACTCCAGTGACTGGAGTGAGAGGCGTATACCATCACCACTCAGCTATAGGAGCTTGACGCTCGAGCCCGAGGGGGCTCTCACGTCTTGTGGTGATTTAGTACTATGTATACGTGTTGCAATTGTTAAACACGGTGCGATATAAATTATTTAATTTATATACACTGCGCTGAGTGGCCTCTCGGCAACTCAATGTGAGAGGGTTAAACGTTGTTAAGCTCGTAATAATGGTAGAGGCCACAAAAAATTTAAAGCGTAGAGGTGAAGTCGATACCACGGTCATAGTGGGCTCAACATGTTGGGGGGGGCGAAAAATTTTTCGCCGTCATTTTAAACTGCCATCAGCAAGATATGAGTTAAAATAAATCAATCAGCAGTTAACTTTATCCTTCCAGTGCCAACTAATATACTTATTCGCATAAAGTCAAAACATACTAAATTAGGAATTTTTTCCAAAAAATATACGGACATTCAATTATTACAGAATGTTTCCTCAAAGTGGTTGGTACTCCAATCTTACACGCGGTGAGCCAACACGGAGAAATCGGAGCGTGGTTTCGTGACTCTGAGCCGTCGAGTTATGTGATGAGTCAAAAACGATGGGTAATGCCCGAATACCACAGTCTGGTCTTGTACCAGTATCGAACTGAAAGTGACTTGCAAAGAAAACGACAAGAAACGCGATATTATATTCAATTTTTGTCAACTGGAACAGGTTTGTTTTCAGTTGCCAGGAATTGATGATGGTATCATGTACAACTTGACTGATAATTCTTGTGAATTGATTTTAATTCAGAAATAGTTGAATCATTGAGTTTGAATTAGGTGTTTCAGAGCTCAGAATTCGGAATTGATCGAACTGATTCTGAGCTAATTATAATGGTTTCTTCTGAAATTAACTTAGCTCAGAGTGAGTTACTGTTTATTGTTTATTCACTGAGAAGTAACCAGAAATAACTAATTCGTTTTCTGAATTGATTAACGAATTCACTGAAATTTACTGTGTTCTAGGATATTATATTAGAATATTATAACTATATAGGGAACGTTTAAGAGAAGTGACCGAAGCAAACGAAAATAATTGTTACCTCTAAGTAGAAGATTTAAAGACCTAAGTTTAATGCCTAAGCCTAAACATTACCAAAAAGCATTAGCTTAATCTCAATTACAAACGTAAAGATTCGTCAAAAACCTAAACCTTAATACTAAACGCAAGTATGACTCTAGCAGGCCTAAGCCAAAGCCAAAAGCCCAAACGTAACAATTAGTCTAAAGCCTAAACCAACAGAAACAGAAACGTCCCCTAGCTCCTGGAAAAATTTCACCCCTTCCCTCTAGAAAATTTTCAACATCACTGATCAGCCAAGTGAAACACTTGGTTGTCCCCCTTGAAACAAATTTTAGACTTCCACTCTGGCATGTTGAGCTGACTACAGACCTGTCCTAAAACTAATCACGGCCCTATAATTCACAGGTATGCTCATCCATAACGGCAGCCTATTTTACCACCAACACGCCGCCCCGAACGTGATCAAGTACAACTTAGCGTCGACGAACTACACCAAACGAATCATTCCTTACGCGGCATTTCGAGACTGTCCTCGCAAAGATGATTTCAGCTTCGACGCCTGTAACGAATCCGCTAGAGAAGCTTATCTTTACAATATTCCCCACAACTTTGTTGACCTGTCCGCAGATGAAAATGGCTTGTGGGTAATTTATCATTGGAATAATTCAAACGCTTTGTCGGTTGCTCATTTAAGCTTTGACGATTTGAAAATCGTTCAATCTTGGAACGCGTTGCCTGGATCCGATATTCACGGGTTAGCGAACGCGTTTGTGATGTGTGGGGTACTGTACGGGATTGAGTCTGGCACTACGTATGAGACCAAGATATCGTACGCGTATGATCTATTTGCGAATCGGACCGTGACCGATTTGGTCCGCGGGGTCACGTGGCATAACCCGAATTCTTCGCTTACAATGGCGGAGTATAACAAGAAGGACCGGCGTGTGTATTTTTTTGACAAAGGGCAAATGTTAACGGTGCCATTGAAAGTTGATGAGGCTTAAAAGCAATAGTGGCGCGCCCAGGGGTGTGATGGGATTCCCCCACATAAAAAAGACAAGGCGCATCCAAAATCATGTAGTTGTGACATTTTTCGAGGTTAATGAATTGTGGTTAGGCAATTGAGCATATAGTGAACAAAAAGACAAACCTAATTTTAGTATGAAAAGATAAAAATGAAGGATTAACGCTGCTAATATTCCGTATTTTGAAATTCTGTAACGAACTGCTTAGCTGTGACAGGCTGTTCCCTTTTTTGGGACGCCGAGGACGCTAAAGCACGGCACTGGAAACACTTTATGGTTTGACTGGAACTTTGAGTAGAATAAATTTCTTTGGTTACGAAGTATTTTGGGTCTAAATCGTGTGCTTTCAATATTTTCTGAGTAAAAGTTAAAATGTATATAAACTTTGTAAACAATATTTTGGTTAATTCTTGTAATGGTGCCTATGGTCCAAAAAAACTGTTTATATAAAGTTGTTCGCGAGACTTCCGGTGGAAAGATACGCCCCTACCGGACATCTGCCAGTGCAAAATTTTGATACTTGTATTCTTAATTGAGCATTACAATAGCGCTAATATTAAACTAGAAAAAATGCTCAGCACTTGAGCAGCAAGGGATATGTTTCATATTCCTATTAAAAGTATGGTAAACTAGATCAGCACATTCGCTTGATGTAACCTGGAAAAGTATTAAGAAACAATAGCGTCCAAAATCATGTTAACTATTAATTTTTCTGAAACATCTTGCGGACAGCAAATCTATTTCTAAATTTAAACTTTTTGACAGGATTTGTTGGGAACTTTCAGAAACTTCTTAGGGTCGCAGAGACATGGCTGAGGTATACCGCTCTTTGATTTTGCCACATTAATCGATGTTACCAGAATACGGTGCGATCTTGTGAGCTTCTATAGTCGTGACTATGCAGTGAAACAGATAACTCGGGTGGGAAATGCGCATTTATAGAATTTGTCACTAAGGTCAAAAAATCGAGTAAACTCAAAGTCACTTATAAGTGGAGACAAAACAAAAACAACAACAACCAAACCAAACAAAACAAAAAAAACAAAAAAAAAAAACAATTTCGAATTTTCGCTTCTCAAGGAAAGCTCTTTCTTACAAGAAAATTACAGAAATTTTGCTGTCCGCAATATGTTTCAGAAAAATTAATAGTTAACATGATTTTGGACGCTATTGTTTCTTAATACTTTTCCAGGTTACATCAAGCGAATGTGCTGATCTAGTTTACCATACTTTTAATAGGAATATGAAACATATCCCTTGCTGCTCAAGTGCTGAGCATTTTTTCTAGTTTCAACCGCTTTACCAAGCTGCTGCTTTAATCCACCAATCCAGGTTATGAAAGATGAGAGGACTGATTAAACTAAATACTGAGTTTAAATAGATCGCTTGGTTGAAAGAAACTATTGTCATGGCAACAAGCGCCTAAGCAAAGTATTTGTATGAAACCAAGAGTTGGGGCGAAGCAAACGATGGGGGGACATCGTCCGTTGCGATGAAGCTAACCGTTTGTGTGAAACGAACCCTTGGGCTGAAACCGACCGTTGGGGTGAAACTAACCTCGGGGCAAAATTAACCGCTGGGGTGAAACTATCAGTTGCAGTGGAACCAACTGTGGGGTGAAACCAACCATTGGAGTGAAACCGACCGTTGAGGTGAAACCGACCGTTGGGGTGAAACCGACCGTTAGGGTGAAACCGACCGTTGGGGTGAAACCAACCGTTGGGGTGAAACCAACCGTTGGGGTGAAACCAACCGTTGGAGTGAAACCGACCGTTGGGGTGAAACCGGGGCGGACCGGTGGGGGGGAAACCAACCGTTGGGGTGAAACCAACGGGGGAAACCGACTGTTGGTGTGAAACCAACCGTTGGGGTGAAACCGACAGTTGGGGTGAAACCAACCGTTTGGGTGAAACCAACTGTTAGCGTGAAACCAACCGTTGAGGCGAAACCAACCGTTGGGGCAAAACCAACCGTTGGGGCAAAACCAACCGTTGGGGTGAAACTGACCGTTGGGGTGAAACCAACCGTTAGGGTGAAACCAACTATTGGGGTGAAACCAACCGTTGGGGTGAAACCAACCGTTGGGGTGAAACCAACCGTTAGGGTAAAACCAACCGTTGGGGTAAAACCGATCGTTGGGGTGAAACCAACCGTTGAGGGGAAACCAACCGCTGAGGTGAATCCAACCGTTGGGGTGAAACCAACCGTTGGGGTGAAACCAACCGTTGTAGCAAAACCAACCGTTGGGGCAAAACCAACCGTTGGGGTGAAACCAACCGTTGGGGTGAAACCAACCGTTGTAGCAAAACCAACCGTTGGGGCGAAACCAACCATTGGAGTGAAACCGACCGTTGGGGTGAAACCGACCGTTGGGGTGAAACCGACCGTTAGGGTGAAACCGACCGTTGGAGTGAAACCAACCGTTGGGGTGAAACCAACCGTTGGCGTGAAACCAACCGTTGGAGTGAAACCAACCGTTGGGGTGAAACCGACTGTTGGGGTGAAACCAACCGTTTGGGTGAAACCAACTGTTAGCGTGAAACCAACCGTTGCGGTAAAACCGACTGTTGGGGTGAAACCAACCGTTGAGGCGAAACCAACCGTTGGGGCAAAACCAACCGTTGGGGCAAAACCAACCGTTGGGGTGAAACTGACCGTTGGGGTGAAACCAACCGTTAGGGTGAAACCAACCATTGGGGTGAAACCAACCGTTGGGGTGAAACCAACCGTTGGGGTGAAACCAACCGTTAGGGTAAAACCAACCGTTGGGGTAAAACCGATCGTTGGGGTGAAACCAACCGTTGAGGGGAAACCAACCGTTGAGGGGAAACCAACCGCTGAGGTGAATCCAACCGTTGGGGTGAAACCAACCGTTGGGGTGAAACCAACCGTTGTAGCAAAACCAACCGTTGGGGCAAAACCAACCGTTGGGGTGAAACCAACCGTTGGGGTGAAACCAACCGTTGGGGCAAAACCAACCGTTAAGGTGAAACCAACCGTTGGGGTGAAACCAACCGTTGGGGTGAAACCAACCGTTGGGGTGAAACCAACCGTTGGGGTGAAACCAACCGTTGGGGTGAAACCAACCGTTGGGGTGAAACCAACCGTTAGGGTGAAACCAACCATTGGGGTGAAACCAACCGTTGGGGTGAAACCAACCGTTGGGGTGAAACCAACCGTTAGGGTAAAACCAACCGTTGGGGTAAAACCGATCGTTGGGGTGAAACCAACCGTTGAGGGGAAACCAACCGTTGAGGGGAAACCAACCGCTGAGGTGAATCCAACCGTTGGGGTGAAACCAACCGTTGGGGTGAAACCAACCGTTGTAGCAAAACCAACCGTTGGGGCAAAACCAACCGTTGGGGTGAAACCAACCGTTGGGGCAAAACCAACCGTTGGGGTGAAACCAACCGTTGGGGTGAAACCAACCGTTGGGGTGAAACCAACCGTTGGGGTGAAACCAACCGTTGGGGTGAAACCAACCGCTGGGGTGAAACCAACCGTTGGGGTGAAACCAACCGTTGGGGTGAAACCAACCGTTGGGGTGAAACCAACCGTTGGGGTGACACCAACCGTTGGGGTGACACCAACCGTTGGGGTGACACCAACCGTTGGGGTGAAACCAACCGTTGGGGTGAAACCAACCGTTGGGGTGAAACCAACCGTTGGGGTGAAACCAACCGTTGGGGTGAAACCAACCGTTGGGGTGAAACCAACCGTTGGGGTGAAACCAACCGTTGGGGTGAAACCAACCGTTGGGGTGAAGCCAACCGTTGGGGTGAAACCAACCGTTGGGGCGAAACCAACCGTTGGGGCAAAACCAACCGTTGGGGCGAAACCAACCGTTGGGGTGAAACCAACCGTTGGGGTGAAACCAACCGTTGGGGTGAAACCAACCGTTGGGGCAAAACCAACCGTTGGGGTGAAACCAACCGTTGGGGTGAAACCAACCGTTAGGGTGAAACCAACCGTTGGGGTGAAACCAACCGTTGGGGCAAAACCAACCGTTGGGGCAAAACCAACCGTTGGGGCAAAACCAACCGTTGGGGCAAAACCAACCGTTGGGGTGAAACCAACCGTTGGGGTGAAACCAACCGTTGGGGTGAAACCAACCGTTGGGGTTGGGGTGAAACCAACCGTTGGGGTGAAACCAACCGTTGGGGTGAAACCAACCGTTGGGGTGAAACCAACCGTTGGGGTGAAACCAACCGTTGGGGTGAAACCAACCGTTGGGGTGAAACCAACCGTTGGGGTGAAACCAACCGTTGGGGTGAAACCGACAGTTGGGGTGAAACCAACCGTTGGGGTGAAACCAACCGTTGGGGTGAAACCAACCGTTGGGGTGAAACCAACCGTTGGAGTGAAACCAACCGTTGGGGTGAAACCAACCGTTGGGGTGAAACCAACCGTTGGGGTGAAACCAACCGTTGGGGTGAAACCAACCGTTGGGGTGAAACCAACCGTTGGGGTGAAACTAACCGTTGCGTGGGGTGAAACCAACCGTTGGGAAGTGGGGTGAAACCAACCGTTGGGGTGGGAAACGACCGTTGGGGTGAAACCAACCGTTGGGGTGAAACCAACCGTGGGTGAAACCAACCGTTGGGGTGAACCAACCGTTGGGACCAACTGACCAACCGTTGGGGTGAAACCAACCGTTGGGTGAAACCAACCGTTTGGGTGAAACCAACCGTTGGGTGAAACCAACCGTTGGGTAAAACCAACCGTTGGGGTGAAACCAACCGTTGGGGGCAAAACCAACCGTTGCGGCAAAACCAACCGTTGGGGTGAAACTAACCGTTGGGGTGAAACCAACCGTTGGGGTGAAACCAACCGTTGGGGTGAAACCAACCGTTGGGGTGGGAAAAAGAAACCAACCTTGGGGAAACCAACCGTTGGGTGAAACCAACCTACTGGGGAAACCAACCGTGGGGTGAAACCAACCTTGGGAAACCAACCTTGGTGAAACAACCGGGGGTGAAACCAACCTTGGGGGAAACCAACCGTTGGGGGACCAACCTTGGGGGAACCAACCGTTGGGAAACCAACCGTTGAGTGAAACCAACCGTTGGGTGAAACCAACCGTTGGGGTGAAACCAACCTGTTGGGTGTTGGTGTTGGTGTGTTCGTGGTGTCCGTGGGTGCCGTGGTGCCCTGTGCCCCTTCTGTCCTGGGGCGGGGGGAGTTGGGGTGAAACCAACCGTTGCGGTAAAACCGAGTTGGTGGGGGGAAGCCAACCGTTGAGGGAAACCAACCGTTGGGGCTGGAAACCAACCGTTGGGGAGAAACTGACGTTGGGGTGAAACCACCGTTAGGGTGAAACCAACCGTTGGGGTGAGAACCAACCGCTTGGGATGAAACCAACCGTTGGGGTGAAACCAACCGTTGGAGTGAAACCAACCGTTGGGGTGAAACCAACCGTTGGGGTGAAACCAACCGTTGGGGTGAAACCAACCGTTGGGGTGAAACCAACCGTTGGGGTGAAACCAACCGTGTGGGTGAAACCACCCGTGGGGGGGAAACCAACCGCTGGGGCAAAACCAACCGTTGGGGTGAAACCAACCGTTGGGGTAAAACCAACCGTTGGGGTGAAACCAACCATTGGGGTGAAACCAACCGTTGGGGTGAAACCAACCGTTGGGGTGAAACCAACCGTTGGGGTGAAACCAACCGTTGGGGTGAAACCAACCGTTGGGGTGAAACCAACCGTTGGGGTGAAACCAACCGTTGGGGTGAAACCAACCGTTGGGGTGAAACCAACCGTTGGGGTGAACCCAACCGTTGGGGTGAAACCAACCGTGGTGGGGGGAAACCAACCGTTGGGGTGAAACCAACCGTTGGGGCGAAACCAACCGACTGTTGGGGTGAAACCAACCGTTGAGGTGAAACCAACCGTTGGGGCAAAACCAACCGTTGGGGCAAAACCAACCGTTGGGGAGAAACTGACCGTTGGGGTGAAACCACCGTTAGGGTGAAACCAACCGTTGGGGTGAAACCAACCGTTGGGATGAAACCAACCGTTGGGGCAAAACCAACCGTTAGGGTAAAACCAACCGTTAGGGTGAAACCAACCGTTGGGGTGAAACCAACCGTTGGGGTGAAACCAACCGTTGGGGTGAAACCAACCGTTGGGGTGAAACCAACCGTTGGGGTGAAAGCACCCGTTGGGGTGAAACCAACCGCTGGGGTGAAACCAACCGCTGGGGTGAAACCAACCGTTGGGGTGAAACCAACCGTTGGGGCAATACCAACCGTTGGGGCAAAACCAACCGTTGGGGTGAAACTGACCGTTGGGGTGAAACCAACCGTTAGGGTGAAACCAACCGTTGGGGTGAAACCAACCGTTGGGATGAAACCAACCGTTGGGGCAAAACCAACCGTTAGGGTAAAACCAACCGTTAGGGTGAAACCAACCGTTGGGGTGAAACCAACCGTTGGGGTGAAACCAACCGTTGGGGTGAAACCAACCGTTGGGGTGAAAGCACCCGTTGGGGTGAAACCAACCGCTGGGGTGAAACCAACCGCTGGGGTGAAACCAACCGTTGGGGTGAAACCAACCGTAGGGGCAAAACCAAACGTTGGGGTGAAACCAAACGTTGGGGTGAAACCAACCGTTGGGGTGAAACCAACCGTTGGGGTGAAACCAACCGTTGGGGTGAAACCAACCGTTGGGGTGAAACCAACCGTTGGGGAGAAACCAACCGTTGGGGTGAAACCAACCGTTGGGGTGAAACCAACCGTTGGGGTGAAACCAACCGTTGGGGAGAAACCAACCGTTGCGGTGAAACCAACCGTTGGGGTGAAACCAACCGTTGGGGTGAAACCAACCGTTGGGGTGAAACCAACCGTTGGGGTGAAACCAACCGTTGGGGTGAAACCAACCGTTGGGGTGAAACCAACCGTTGTGGTGAAAGCACCCGTTGGGGTGAAACCAACCGTTGGGGTGAAACCAACCGTTGGGGTGAAACCAACCGCTGGGGTGAAGGGGGGGGGGGGGGGGGGGGGAGGGGGGGGGGGGGGACCAACCGTTGGGGCAAAACCAACCGTTGGGGTGAAACCAACCGTTGGGGTGAAACCAACCGTTGGGGTGAAACCAACCGTTGGGGTGAAACCAACCGTTAGGGTGAAACCAACCGTTGGGGTGAAACCAACCGTTGGGGTGAAACCAACCGTTAGGGTGAAACCAACCGTTGGGGTGAAACCAACCGTTGGGGTGAAACCAACCGTTGGGGAGAAACCAACCGTTGGGGTGAAACCAACCGTTGGGGTGAAACCAACCGTTGGGGTGAAACCAACCGTTGGGGAGAAACCAACCGTTGGGGTGAAACCAACCGTTGGGGTGAAACCAACCGTTGGGGTGAAACCAACCGTTGGGGTGAAACCAACCGTTGGGGTGAAACCAACCGTTGGGGCAAAACCAACCGTTGGGGTGAAACCAACCGTTGGGGTGAAAGCAACCGTTGGGGTGAAACCAACCGTTGGGGTGAAACCAACCGTTGGGGTGAAACCAACCGTTGGGGTGAAACCAACCGTTGGGGTGAAACCAACCGTTGGGGTGAAACCAACCGTTAGGGTAAAACCAACCGTTAGGGTAAAACCAACCGTTGGGGTAAAACCGACTGTTGGGGTGAAAGCAACCGTTGGGGTGAAACTAACCGTAAGCTCTATAAAGTGGTGAAAGTTATAACCGTAAAATTACATAGCTAACGTGTAAAAAGTGTTGAACCAAAATGAAAAATTTCGTGCACTTTCAGTAAAGAGTTTTTTGACCGTAACTATTGAAGACCACACTGGTTTGCCAAATCCTTTAGCACAAATATTCCCTACGTACCAGGATACCAATGTACAAAATTTAAACGATAGCGGTCTGATATTACTTGAGCACCAACATGCGAAATAAACTGAAAATACGCGCTTGAGATGCGCGAATCATATATATGAACACTATCGTGTTCATATGATATCGGTTTAAACAGTTTAAATTTTGAATTGATAAATACAGCCAAAAATAAACAATACGCATTATTTTTATAGAAAGGACTGTTCATGTCCGAATTCTTTCAATACCGTTAATGCTGAAACAGTTTCCAAAACACGTATTAAAGTGTACTGAATTTGGCTAAAACTCATGAACACGCATTACAGGACGCGTTGTTTGGCCACTTTTAATCTTTCTAGTATCTAGAAAGTGTAGATCACCGATAAATTAAAAGTATTGCGAAAGTTCACTGTATATTTATTAGTAGCGCTTGGAGATCTATACAAACAAATAAAACGGATTCTTGACATTTACTGATATTTCAATAGTATATATCTAAAATCTAAAAAGATACAATCTATGCTTTTATGAACAAACATTGCAACATCTCAATTACATTCTATTATTCGATCCTTTGTTGAGAGATAAATTTACTTCGATATTAAAATAGTAGCATACACAAAACTAACAGGAAAAGTATCCGATGCATACATTCTATTATTAGATTAAAGGAAACCTTCATAATCACTTAGGAACATAGTCAAGTTAATTAATAAATTAGAATAATTGCACTACACTAACTGTTATAATCTTCAGCAAAATTACTTCTAGTACAAATTGGCGAAAATCCGTTCTCAAAAGTGGGGCCGGGTCAGTTAAGTGATTTAGGCATCTTCACACTTTCCAAGATGCGGTGGTTGATATCGCCACAATTCGTTATTAAAGCGAAACCATGCAAGACTATTAAACATGATTAAAGCTTAAAAGTGATAAGTAAAATATGTTAAAACAGTGTCAGCATTTTGCTATATTTGACTGCACCATGAGTCTTACTGTATAAAATTATCAGGTGCAGATTTGATTTTTAAGAGTGTGGGGGGAAGAAATCTTTGGCAAATTATGGTGGTCGAAAAAATAAAAGAAAACATAACGGAATCTGCACCGTCAATTTTTGGTAGATCCGGAAAGGAAAACAGGGAAACAGGACATGAAAAATCAATTGGGAGTCACACCTGACACCACTGGGTCGGAACAGTATCAATAAAATCCAACCTAAATCGGCTTAACTATGAACTAATGTCTACTTGGACCGGACCTAACAAAAACCCTATCCAGCGGTGATAGACGCAGACCGAGTAGCAAGATACATCATCCCTATAGTTTCCAGCTGCTGCAGCCAGTGTTCTTTCACAAAACTCAAATTGATTGTGAATCGATTGCGAACATTCATTAAGCAAGACAGACTTGTAAATTTTGGCATCATGTGCATCAGGGTGCAATTGGAGGTGAAAAATACCAAAGCTGGAGCAGGAAGTCTACAAAACTTGCCGTAATTGGAGTCGAGGTGAAATTAGGTATCTAAAATGATGTTTAATTTGTTACTTTTAGCAAATATCTGTATAGTTTTGTTAATAAATCGTTTGGTTTTACGCTTAATAGTTGTTAAAAAATCTTAACTTGCCGGAGGCGGAGATGAGGCTAAATTAGGTAGTAAAACGGATAGTTAGTTAATTTTAGGAAATATCTGCAATATGTTGTTAAGTTATTTGATTTTCTTTCCTCAAAATTGTGCTAAAAGTTAAAACCAAACGCGCCAAGCAGATAAATTGTTTAAAACTATGCAAAATTTCACTGCCGAAATTGCTGCAATCTCCAGCAAAAATTCTATCGCATCCAGAGCCTGAGGTTGATTTGCTCTCAGAGCCGAGGCAGACCTCAGGTTGTACCCTGATGTACATCGATTCAAATATTCTGCTTTAATTGTACTTTGGTGAAATAATAAGTGACTTCTATAACTGCAAATCTAGAAAAGTCCCTGAGCTATAAATTTTGTTTTGTGCTTCTGGTACAATTTATTTCGTTAAACTATTTCATTATTTTCTCTGGTTTTGTTGGTTAATAAAAGGGCTGCTAGTCGCACGGGCCCAATGCATTCCACCACCTAATCAGTCCCTGTTAAACAATGAGCCAGTCAGACGTTTTAGGTACTAATAAGCCCGTCACGTTTTTTGTCTTTCCAAAGTAGGTGGGTCCAAAACGCCCACCGAGTTTATTCGCAAAATTGGGGGTCAATGACCATCCCCCAACCCCTCTGGATCGGCGGTTATACTAGTACATTGCAAACGTTATTTCAGTGCTTACCAATTTTATTTAGATGTCTTGCCGATGTTTTTATCTCTAAATGTAGTTTTGCACACAAATGCTATTGCAGCCCTACAAAACAACACATCCGGTGAAATTAAATAATGTTTATATATTAAAAGATTAGTTTTGTTTTTTGAGACATTGGTTTTAGTATAAAACTAAGTTGACTAAACTGTATCAAGGGATTTAGAGGGTATCACGACAATTTGTCGCCCGACAACTCGTCGACTGATAACTTGTAATTAGAAATATTGTCTACTTGACAATTTGTCGAAACACAGTATGCTTAGCTTGAATAGGCATAAGCTAAGGATTATGCTTAGAACTATGCTTAGGATTAGATCATGGGCGGCATGCTGTCGGGCGACGAATTGTCGCAGAGCAGAGTTGTTTTTTCCGGAAAAAATGAGAAAATGGAAAAAATTTATTCTTTGTCTGAGTGGTCCTGCTATCCCACCCTTAGCCGGCGTTTGCCCTAAAATGCTTACATTTTGAAAGTTTTTTCATATTTGAGCTCCTGCTGACATCCCCTCATCATTCCATACCCAAATCTGAATTTTTCAAAAATTCGATTTTTAAGGCCATTGGTTCAGCCCCTTGTGACTCAAAAATTTTTTGTCGAAAAGTTGGACAAATTATATATCATTTGTGACGCTGTTTGCAGAGCTGACTCCAGTGGTGTTAAACTTTCTGCAATCAGAAGTCTGCTTAATAACAAGTTGCTGTCAAATACTGTTGTGACCCGAATTGAGTCCAAATTAATAGGAGTCCGTATTCCTAGCAAGAGTCCGTAAGCGGATAGAGTTCCTAAATCGTAATTAGAGTCCATGAAGGCCAGTTATTCCTAACTGTAATGTATAAATGACTCCAGGAGCAAGTAAAATTGAGTTCGAATCCTTAAGGCGTACTTAAATTTTGAAAGTACATTCCTAAGTATATATAACCTTGCATGATCGTTCAAGCTATTGACGCAAGGCAAATAAACGTTTCATTCAACGGATAGTTGCAGTACCGGATATATCAGTAACGAAGGGAGGCGGAGCGTTGTTAAAAAATAATTAGTCCGTAACCGAATAACAAGGGGGGTACCCTCTGGAGAGGCCAAATAAATATCAGTCCCCCATCTTATTCGGGTCACTACAGTAACTAATTGGCGCGCTGCCAAAGATCATGGTTTGACGCCAAATTTCGTTATTTGACAATAACTAGTTAGCCAGAAGTCCGATTGAGAAACATTTAGCAATATTCTTCTTACCTCCGCAACCTGTGTCAAATGGTAGATCATTTGTCTAATTTTTCGACATAAAAAGTTTGAGTCCAATGGAGGAATTCGGGACCGTAAAGTTAAAATTGTTAAAAAATTTAAGTTAGAGCGTGGAACAATCGAGAGTTTTCATCAGAACATCCGAAACTCATGAGTGGAGCTAGCTAAACAAGTCACACTTGTGTTTTGTAAGTATATATAAAGCCCAAGACACTTTTGGGTATTTTCTGACTCTCAATGGTTGCAGCTTCGCGAGCAAAGCGAGGTTGAAGCTATAGACGTATTCTAGTTTTAAATCATACGGTTAAAGCGAACATTCAGTTTTGAGCAACATAACTTTGACCCCACTGTCGACGAAACCTGGTGAGCGATCCGAACAAGTTGCATATGTAGTTTTTACATTGAAATCCATTTATATTTTCATACGCTGCAATTTTCGCTCTTTTCGGATATACAGTGTCTCCTGATGGATATATACACACGGTCACTGTTCATGTGTTGCATGTAAATTAGTGACATGTCATCTAAAAACGTTATTTTATATCATATTTAGTTGCAAACTATGTTTAAGAATTGTTTAATATTTTTCCATTTTTTCCATTTTCTCCACCCCCCCCCCTCGGAAAAAATTGGAAAAAAATGAAAAAAACCATTTCCGGCAATTTTTTCCGACCAACAACCCTGTCATAGAGTCGTTTTAGAGTCCGCCATAACGTAACAATACCAGAACAGTTGACGGTTTTGTTGCCACACTTGAAACTTGGATACAGACAATTTTGCATGTTGTACAACACTGTGAATTTAAGTAAGTTGACTTTTAACTCATAAAAACTTAAATCAATTCAGAAGCCTGAACTATGAATTTTTTCTTTCAGAACTCAGAATTCTGAGTGTATTACACTCATTCTGAGTTAATTAATCAATTCAGATGAATTAAATCAGCTCAGAGTGAGTTAATATTTTACTATTATTAACTCAGAAATAACCAGAAATATTAACTAATTCGCTCTCTGAGTTGATCAATCATCTAATTGGAATTTACAGTGTATGAAAGACGTACATGACAGTTTTCACTAAAGTTTGGTTAAATTTTGGTCAAAAATTTCAAATATTTTCTAATTTTTTAAGAATAACAAGAAACATTTCCCCGATTTGTGTTTAACACGTGCAATCACTAAATGTTAATATTCATAAATACAATATATTACCAATATTTAAAAAGTTTTCAAGTTGGTTTGTTTCCTTAGTTTCTATTTTGCGCCGTGAAAATCTCATAAATTCGTCCTTAGAACGCATTTTTGCTACAAAAGATAGGAATCGCCGCGATGCAAACAAATAATAAATTTGTGTCGTTACAAATTGTTGCTAGTTACAAATTAATTCGAAAACTGTGTTATCAAAATCTCAGGCAGTTATGCTGCGAGAACCAGCTGAGAAATCTACAGTTTGCAAATAAATGCAGTATTTAGAAAACTAGTCTAAGTGAGACTAATTTAGAAATAGATATTTTTATTCATCTTATATATTTGACATGCATCAGTGTATAATTTTAACCCTTGAATCGAAATATTAATGTTTGCTTATCTTTGAAATTTTCGTCGCGTTTAAATTTAAAGGAAATTGTTTGCAAAACATTTTACAAAAATTAATAAAGTGCAGAAAGAGAAATGTTTTGGCTGTTTTTGCAAAGCTTTTTTAATGGCAGTGGAAATCTTTTTCGTGCAATAATATGCTCTGTTATTCTGAAAAATCTGTTCAGTTTAGTTTTATTCGCTCAATTTGAGAACCCACACGTTAAAAATCTTTCATCCTGCTATACCGCGGAAGAACACAAAGGCGTGCTGTAGCTATTACTTATTTGTAAATATATATTCCTCATCTTCTATATACGCCCCTGATTACCAAATATAGATTTTTTAATATTATTCGTAGTTTTGTTCCCAAAACTATGTCAATATTTAGTTGTTTGCTTTCGTGCGCAACGCCCGCGTTGCTAGCAATTGCGGTCGCGTGGTATATTCATAAAATGATCGCTCGAAAAGGTCAACCTCCAGGTAAAAAATTCAAAATTCAAAAATGTTACGTCTTCAAACTAAATATGAACACTGTAAATTCCAGTGAGTGGATTTTATACAGAATGTGTTGAATCACTTAGTCTGAGTTATCGCTACCAGAACTCAGAATTCTAAGTTCATTCAACACATTCTGGTTTAATTAATAAACTTCCTCGGAATCAACTCAACTCAGAAGTGTCAATGAAACTTAAAGTGAGCTAATGTTTTCTGTTAATTCTGAAATAACTAACTTTCCGTGTGAGTGGATTAATTAACTCAATGGAATTTACAGTGAAGGTTTCCAACCATATGATAAAATTTCTAAAGCTGATTTGTTATTTTACTGTTTTATTGAGAGTTGACGGATAATCCATTTATTTTGGCTAACATCAAGTTCATAAAGAAATGTCAATATGTGGAAACAAAGTACAACCAGAGGGCTGCCTTTGGCTTGTGCAGAATACCGAACTTCGCCTAAGGTAAAATTGCTGCCGGCAGTTTCAGCAAATTTGGTTGTGAAATGTTGCATGGTTTTTCAAAGCCTATTGGTTTGGTGACTTTTGTTTTAACATTTGGTAAAATTTTGAGGAAAAATAGCCAAAATTTTGTAAAAATATCTGTAAGACCGAAAGATACAACAACACCTTACAGATAAACACCTTACGAATATTTGCTAAAGTCAGCAAATTGAAGATCATTTTAACTACCCAATTTCGCCTCACTTCATGAATGACCTCCGTCTCCGACAAATTTTGTTGACCTCCGGTTCCGGTATTTTTCACCTCCGGTTGCACTCTGGCTTAAATATTAGACCTTTTAGCGGTCTGAAGGTGCTTCTAGCCTATCATTTTTTCAGGACCTATCGGGTTGCCAGTAGTAGGAAACCTTCCAACAATCTGGCAGAACAAACGGTTTCGAGATGCGTTGTCGAAAATGCGAAAAAACTATGGCGACATATTTCAACTTCAAATGGGATATCAACCAGCCACTGTGGTTTTGAACAAATGTTCGTTTTAAATTTGCTAAATTTCAAGGCCACTATGCGCGTTTCACAACAAGGTGTCAGAGGACAAAAATTTGCATAAACTCAAGTTAATAGCCGGAAAAATTTGAAAATTTAGAGTGTTAACCTGAGTTGATCAAAAAATTTTGAGTAACCTCGGGTTAACACTCAGAAATTTTTGAAGTACCGAGCGTTAACCTAACGTCGACACTTGCGCAGACACACCAGGACATTCACAAAACATACACAATCGCAACACCAGCAGATCATTGGCAAGTATTGAGTTACACACATTTACATATTAAATTTCCGCTTCAGAAAAGTGTTCAAGAAGTTTGAAATGTGAAATTATACCTTCCAGACTCTTAAGCTTAGCAGTTTTTACTGTAAAATTTGAACTTACCGGATACCTGAAGCAGAAACGTGTACGATATGGTCTTAAATGAAAAATTTAACAACTGTATTTCTGAAAATTTTTTGAAATTATTTGCAACGATTCCAAACATACACGCCCGAAGTCTTTACTGAGACATAAATGTCCGAAGTTTCAGACAAAGTTTCTTGAACAGCAGACAATTTGCTTAGTGTGTAGGCTAGAGTACTGTAGTTACCACAATAAGAGAGGGGACTGAAATTTATTTGGCCTCTCCAGAGAGAACCACCCTGTTATTCGGTTGCGGAAGGTTATTTATTTTTAATCCGCTCTTCGCCGCCCTTCGTTGCTGATATATATTCGGTATTGCAACTGTTCGTTGAATAAAACGTTATTAGTTTTGTATCAAAAGTTTGAGCGATAATGCAAGGTTATACATAAAATGTACTTTCAAAACTTATGTACGCTTTAAAGTTTCGAACTCAACTTTATTTGGCCATGGAATCATTTATGCGCTAGAATAGGATAATTGAGATTTATGAACTTTAATTACGGTTTAGGGACTCTATCCGCTTACAGACTCTTATTAGAGATACGGACTCCTTTTTAAAATTTAAATGTGTAAAGTTCCAGTAGCCAAAAAATTCATTCTCAGAGAAAAATTTGTCTTCGTCGAAGAGTTTAACCTACCTGTAAGCCATAATTTGCAAAACTGTACATGCAACTTATGAATTCTCTACACCGAGTATACTGAAAGCTGACTACGTGACTGCTGTATAATTTATCGTCAAGCACAGGACACATCATTTTTTTAATAGGTATTTTGCCATTTTTGAATATTTTGCAAAGTATTAAAAATCTGCACAATAATTAAAAAATGTCATTTCAAGACTAAATTTCAGCCTCTCTGGTTCGAGATGCGTTCAAATGCAACGAATTTTCGTCACGTCCAAAAAGTAATTTGGCAAAAATATTGGTGGACGCTGGTGAACGCAACATCATATTTGCAGACGGCGAACGATGGAAACTGTGCCGAAAATTAGCAAATCGTGGATTGGGAATTTTTACAACAGCTAAGAATTCAAAGCTTGAACCCAATTTGTATATTGTAAGACCATTTACCTTTGAAAATTGAAATATGTTATATATATTCGCCTGGAATCGACACAACTCATGCGATGTTTTAGTGTATTAGACCATTATAATCTATGCTCTGAATTAAAATTGCTCTAAAATTTAATGTCCAACAAAATTTTGACAGAAATTTTACCCAGTTGTTAGTCCAAAACAGTCCACTTATATAAGAGCAAAACAGATCTGAAATAGATACAAAGGATCTAATGCCTGCTTAGCAAGTATATATTCGGCTAATAGAGAGAACAGGGTGGTACCGATTCCGCTATTTAACCGTATCCAAATCCACTGCTAATTTGTTGGATCCGTATCCAAACATTGTGTTTTGCAAAGTTCTGATATATCGACAACTTGTTTCAGAATACTAACAAAATATTAGAACATTGGTTGTCAACCTGCAAAGCAAATAACATTTATTATTACAGCAAATATGTTTTTTCCCAAGCACAGTTTATTTCGTGCCCGACATCAGTTCTGCGATTTGTGACCTGAAACAAAAAGTCGTTAAAATTTGTATTGTGTGAAAATGAAAAATCATAGGTTACGGAGCACTGTTGAATTCGCCTTTTAAATTCGGTTTTTTTACAACCGAATCCGAATCAGGGGGGCGTCCGCCGTAAATTATATTTGGAGGACACCGAATAATTTTGGCGGCCACTATACAATTGCAATCCAAGATTGTTTACTTACTTTTACACCGAGCTTATTTGGTGGACACCCCCGTGAGGAACCCCCTTTATCCAAATCGGAACTCTTGCTACCACTCAGAAGAGAAATCTATCGTTTATTAAGGGCCGCCAAGGTATGTCAATGGCAACTGAAATCTACCATTTAACATTGCATTTAACCGTTTCAGCTACAAGTATTTTAACCTGTATTTGAGATCTATGAATTTCATGCTGGGATTTGAACTTGAGAAATTAGGATAGAAGCTGTTTTTGTTTCCCCAGCATACTCAATTGCTTGCGCTTTGATACTCGAGCCCTACGGGCACACGTGACAAATTTCTTATTTACAGATCTCTGATTGGTTAATTAAAAAATTTACCGAAACACCTGGCGAATCGGTGACCACAAAACAGCCGTTCATTCAAGCGACCGCCGCGATGATGTCATCGATCATATTTGGCAACGATCCAAATCCGGACGAACAATTCAATCAGGAATTAATTGAATATGTGAAAACGTTTACGGCCGGGTTTGAAAACATTCAATTGATGGAGTTGTTCCCGTTCGCTGAATGTGCGTTTGGTAAACAAAAAAGTGAAATTGAAAACATGATGCAAAACTTTGTACGACATATACGCGCAGAGCTTGCCAAACATCGATATACAGGTGATGTGCGAACTATTGCAGATTCACTTTCGAAGGCAACTGAAGAGATTACGGAAGACGAAAAACGGGCAGCGTAAGTTTGAATGCTGGTTTCGTACTGGGAAATAGTAGAAAAATTCGTTGATTTTCTTGGTGGTTTGAGCTGGAAACGGCCCCGTAGCCAGATGGTGGGACTGGGTAAGAGCTCAGCCCCCTCAGAATGATTTTGTTCCTCTCCCTGAAAAGTGTTAGCTCCGCTTGTAAGTTTATTTCAACCGCATGAACTTCCTAACTTTGTTTTGCTCCGTAAGCAGACTGAGCTGGTTGCAAACGTGGTCCGTATATAGATTACTAACAATTTATTGTCCGTAAAAGTTTTTCGGCGCTCAAAAGAATAATTATGTATGGATATTTCCCACAAATTTAAATTGGGGCAAGCTTGGATTCTATACACAATCTCACAAAGATAAACGACCGGAATAAAGTCTAAACGTGCATAATAATTTCGAACCTTACCACCACGACTCGTCTGAACTCGTTATTATCGACAGACTTTCAGGTTTTCTAGCAGTGGCCGATCAATGGGACGACACCCTGGCCTAGGACCTCCAACAGTAAACAAAATGTATTAAGGTTTAGCACTAATGTGGCGTTCATTTTCTCAATCGTTTCACTCGCCAGTTTTCTTACATTGTATATCTCGCATGGCTCAATTTTGTAAAATTTATGGGAAAGCCTTTTATATAAATTTCAGTGGCATTACTAACGAAGAAATCCGCGAAACTGCTATCGAATTGTTCGATGCAGGATTTTTTACAACACAAGAAAACTTGGAATGGATGTTTCTGTTGCTGGGTAAGACACACCCGGATCGTAACAGTAATATAAGTGTATTCTTAATCCTAAGCCTTAAACCAAGTCTAGCAAACAATTAGTCTAAAGCGAAAGCTTATTATATTGTAGTCCCACAGAATACGTTCCGCCCCTGTTCTTCACATTGGCCCTGATTATTAAGAAGACCGAAATGCAGTGCAGAAAAGACTTCAAATTTTAACGTATGAAAATTGTATTTTAACGATTCCAAACATTATCACGTAAAGCAGAATTGTTTAGACAGTAAAGCTAGAACTTATTCTATAAACCTTTTTACTAAGGTATTTATTTCGTTTGAACGCGCAACGCTCAGATATAGACGTTTACAATCACCACTACCACTCAAATACAACAGTTGGACGCTTATAAAGTTTGTTGTTGTTTTTAGCTTGTCATCCTGAGGTTCAGAAAAAAGCACAGGACGAAATTGATAAAAAATTGAGCGACAATCAAAAACCAACAATAAAGGTTTGTTTTCATTAAGCTGCTTTGGAAAGCTACGTATGCTATATATATTTTAATGCAATATTATTCGCAAATGATTTTTGTCTCCAAAATAACTCGATTACGTCACGGTTGTCGATTTTCCCTCAATTACCGATTTTATCATGGTTGCGGATTTTCCCACGGTTTTCAATTTTCACACGGCTACTATAACTGTACTGTGTGCTTCAGGATGACTGGCAACGACTTCACTATTGTCGCGCAGTTGTAACAGAAACTTTGCGATGGGCATCCGATTTCGGTGGAACCATTCCACACTTAGTGTCGAAAGATACCGAACTGGCGGGATATGTAATTCCTGAAGGGACACAAGTTATCGCCAATTTGTACGCGATTAATCACGATCCGGAAGAATTTCCTGACCATAGTACGTTTTCTGAATAATTCCAATAGTTGTCCGATCCGAAATAATGTCACTCTACCATAGTGCGCGCAGCACTTCTATCGTCTTTATATACTGTTTTAAAAAGGCTCGCTATACTGTTATTGCAAAGCTGTGCGCGGACCTTTTGGCTCTAATTTTAAACTGTTTGCGCATATGTTAAATATTAATATGGAATAGCGCGAACTGTCGGACTTTATCGTAACAGTCTAAAAGTTTTTCGTAAGACAGCGCTAAATAAGATAAAAATTTATAACGTTATTTTGTTGTTTTTTGCATGTTATATATTGTTAGGACATGTACAAAATGGCAAAGTATTTTGGTAGTATATGTGTTTTCGAGCGCTAAAATCAGAATTTTCCGAAAAAATTTAATTTTCCTGCCGAAATTTGAGTTTCTGGCCAAAAGTTAAATTTCCGTGCTAAAATTGGAATATGCCGCCAAAAGTTCAATTTTCCTGCCGAAATCACAATTTCCTGTCAAACTTTCGCTTCAAAATTTGAACTTCCCGCCACAATTTTAACATGCCTGCCGAAATTTCAATTTTCCTATCAAAGTTTGACTTACCCGCCAAAATTTGAATTCCTCGCCAAAATTGATACAGCCAATATTAAATTTTCCCTCAATTTCTCTTAAATTTTGGAATGAGAAAAATTTTTAATACCGAAAATATATACCGGAAAATTCCGGTGAAAAAATGCCGGATTTATTACCGGAACCGGATAGTAAAAAATACCAGATTTCCCTACCGGAACCGGAATTCCGGTTGCACCCTGGTATGTATATATTTCAGACCCGGATGAAAGTTTTTTACTTTTGTTTCAGACTGTTTCAAACCAGAACGGTTCTTACGAGACGACGGCTGCTTTAATCAAGAGCTTTCGGAAAAAGTTCTATCGTTCTCGGTCGGAAAACGACGTTGTCCGGGAGAACAGTTGGCGAAAAACGAACTTTTCTTATTTCTGGTTTATATCGCGGACCGCTTGAACATTCGGTTGGATTTAACTTCGTTTGATCGAAATCCACTTTGCGGAGGCAAACCGAATTTTACGTTCATGCCCGGGCCACACCGGTTATATTTTACACCACGCGATGGAAAGAAAACTTTACTTGATTATGCTACTTCTATATTCTAGTTGTCAAGGGTACAACTGGAGGTCTGCATCTGAAAAAAATCAACCTTGCACTGTAAATACCAATGAGTTGATTAATTAATTCAGCTAGCGAGTTGGTTATTTCTGAATTAATTCCAGTAAACATTAACTCACGCTGAGTTGATGTGATTCTTAATCTGAGTTGAGTTGACTCTGGGTGGGTTGGTTAATTAATTCAGAATGAATTGAATCAACTCAAAATTCTGAGTTCTGATAGTCCTAACTCAGACTGAGTAATTCAACTCATTCTGAGTTAAAATCAACTCACTCAAATTTACAGTGTGTGTGCAGATAGAATTTTTATATACCCAAAGTTCCACCAGTTTTGATAAATAGTGATTGACATTTTTGTATTTTTGCAAGTTGGGTCCATCGTTCATTAAGTGCGTGTAATTCATGGCACTTTTGGAACTCTATTTCGACATCAATTTATCTACCTAACCTTATCTAGGAACACCAGGGTGCAACCGTAAGTGAAAAATGCCGGAGCCGGAGGCCAACGAAACTTGGCGGAGCCGGAGGTGAGGCGAAATTAGGTAGTAAAAATGATGGTTAATTACTTAATTTCAGCCAATATCTGCAACATGTTAGTTTTTTTCGGTATTACGCTGATTTCCTGAGAAATTTCAAAAAGTCTTTTTGAAAATTGTGACAAAAGTAAAATGAAACGCTCTAAACAGATAAATTTTGCAAAACTCTTCAAAACTTTACTACCGCAACTGCCGGAACGCCCGGCAAAATTCTACCGGAGCCGGAGCAGAAGCCGGAGGTCGATTTTCTTGCGCAGTCGGAGGCATACCTCCGGTTGTATATACACTGAGTTACACCCCTAGTTACAGCCACCACAAAATTTCGTTGAGCTTCGGTTCCGGCTTTTCAGATTTTGTGCACCCTAGTAGCATCTGCTTTACATTTGGATGTACACTGTATAGAATGTACAGGTTTGGTTATAGGAACGCAACAATACCTATATCAAAAATTGGTAAAAGTATTGAAACTTTGGCCAATGTTACTTTAAAGGCCGTCCCATTTTCCCGGGACAGAAATGTACCAGGAGTACACGTCCCATTTTCCCCAAGACAGCAATGTACCAGGAGTACATTCAAAAAATATAATTGGGACAACGGGACAGTTGGGAATGATGAGGCAGTGGGACAAGTGGGACAGGCGGGACAAACGGGACAGATATAAAAAATTGGTACTGTATTGAAACTTTATACCTGCGTGATCAATGCGCTGCTGAACTTGGAATTCGATTCATTTTATATTAGAGTCAGGTATTGTTTCGTGATACGTTTTCATTTTTTGCAGTAAACATTTGAGTAGTCAAATACCATCATAGCATCACTTCGTGCACGTTTGTATCAAAAACAAACTTTCCAGCTACAACCAACCCCAGGTTCTATCCACCAAAGCATCCGTGCTACGATAAATGTTTGCATTATACGAGAACATGACTGACGCAATTTGTACCAGCATGTATGGAAAAAACCTATAAATCAGGGTTGTAAAAATTATGGATTCGGTTTCAGATTTGGCAAACATTGAAGGTTTGAAATCGAATTTCAAAAGGCCTAATCCAGCAAGGTTCGAAAATACCGATGTTTACGAAACTGACCTGGAATACAATGAATCATTTTCAAAAACTTCTAGCGCTGGTGGTTCGAACCAGTTTGTTTCAACAAAATCTGGTTTCCATATTTCGGCCCATGCTTACATCAGGGGCGGGCCGTTATTAAACGGGGACTGCGACAGAGTAAAACTGGCGCTTAAATTTTTGCTTGGGCTTATGGATAGGCTTATACCTACACTTAGGTGTAGGATTACACTGTTTCAGGCCGTTTCCTTACATTGACCGATGTTTCAATAGTCACCTTACAATAGCCAACTTAACGAATAAGCCTTGCTAAACCGACATGCCAAACGGTTGCAGACCTAGGATTAAAATCTTGTTGGGTTCGAAATCAAATGTGGTTCGATCGTGGGTTCGTGCTACACTGCTACCAGTTCAATATCACTGAACCATAAAATTTTTTATACACAAACTTATATGTGACATGGACAACAAAACATGATGAAAAATTACATCGCACCGAGTATATACATTTATTTTTCAGTATAAAACCTAATATTGTACCGAGAACTGTGTACACTTTTTCTCAATGGCAGGATTTTTTAAATTTTTATCTCTGTTCTGTAGTAACCACCTCAATGATACACTATGTATATACAGTTTTAACTGTTTTTACTCGAAGTCAAAACGCATATGCCAGCTGAAATCTAAAACATTTGTTGGTATTTTTGCAATCAACAATTTTAGCTGCCAAATTCAATAGTCACGTGTCTCTCTATTTATAAAATTTTTCATACGCATAATTAAGCACGTGGACCGTTTTGCCTGAACTTTACTAACCAAATCATTTCCTAATGCGGGATTACGTCAACGTTAAATTTCGGGCTCTCATATTGGATCACAAACAAAAGTCGAATGTCATATGCCATAGTGGGACATTTATGCGAATATCATATATTCCAAAATTACACCAAATATCATATGATATTCGGCGGGAGAGTGTAGTTTTTGGGAGAACAAAAGGTGACCTACACATATTAACAGACATACGAATTTTTGAATGATACGGGGTCTACAAGCAGACAAAATGTTACCCCAGTAGTCTGATAGAGGCAAAACATGACCCAAGCTGCCCCGGTAATGCGAGCCGCGCATATACTGAGGAGCTGAGGTTAAAGTTGAACTTAAACCTAATTATATGCTCGTTGTATCACACATTTAATAATTACAAAGCAATACTACTGTATCAACGAATCGGCAAACTAAATTGCTTTCCCTCAGATTGTTACGACGACAGCTTCGACACAAATAAATGCGCAAAAATAACGGTTAACAGTTATTTTGCATAATATAAAATATTTTTTAATACTTTAGCTTAACAAGTTTATGAGCTACACTCAACGCATAAGTAATTGTTTGTACTCTCCTAAAACAGCTTACACATATGAAAATAGATATTTACGGATTGTAGGCAGGATTTAACTTTAGAATCAGTACATACATCAGCCAGAAAAAAATTGAACACTCATATGGCAGTAGAGCAGTATTAATTTAAATACTGACAAAAATACCTATCGAGCAAAGCATGCTCCAATCTGTCAACTAATACAAAATTTTTTGATTCCGCTTTTACACATCAAATAAATTGTCTTGAAAATTCAAGACGTCTACTTTCTTAAATTTTCAAGACATCAATGTCTCATATTTAAGACATTAATAGCCTTAAACAGCTCATACATTTGTGATTGAAACGGTTTAAACATAAATGTCTTATATTCAAGAAATAGTTATCTATATTCAAGACTAATTTACCGATTTTTAAGTATGTAAACAAGTTGCTCTGTTTATACTCTTTAGTGTATATAAATAAATTTCAAGGATATTTCGGGTTGAGCTCAGGCTCCCTCCAACCAATGTTTATGTCTTGTACGTCTCTTAGGTTGTAAAATTAGGGTATTTCGTTGAGCTTTAACCTGAATTTTAGAGTTGTTTTCCTGGAAAATCTTTGTGTTGTATTTCACACGAATTTGATTTATCTTTAAGAAATATTCGTCTTCTATTTCAGAAATCAGGAGGGTGCAAAGTGGAACTGGATTTTAGCGGAATCGGAACCGCAAATTTATACCGGAATCGAAACTACAAATTTTGTAACTATATGGATAATTAGTATTAACAAGTATAATATTGATTTAGGGTGTCTGCAACGTCGCATGAACAAATTGGCAATCATTTTTGGCTCTGTTAGCTAAACTACAATCAATTATTGATGCGAACTTATCGAAAACAATTTGATAGATAAATGGTGCAGAGTTTTTACACAACATGTCACAGCAAGTAGGCCTAAAATTAAAATGTAGAAATTCCGATTCCGATTGATTGTGTAATCGGAATCGGAATTCGTTTTGAATCGGAATTCTAATAAGAATCGGAATTCCGAGAAATATTTGTTTTCAGACCCATATTTCTGAAAAATTTATAAAAAGAAGTCTGGAATTCAAGACATATATGCCTAGAATCTATATTACGACATAATTGTCTTAAATTCCAGACAATATTTCTTCAATATAAGACAATATATTTTGTGTGTAATTCCACAGCTAAACTTTAAGATCCTCTTAATGTCCAAAGAATTTTGGCTAGCCAACCTTCCAAACATAAGACTATATTATCAATTTTGCTGATGAAACAATGAAAACTAGAACATAATTACAAAATTAATTATCAAATCATATAACAACCACGCTCTGCAATCATATTCAATCAACCGATAACTGATCATTCTAAGTATGTATATCGCTCCAGCTCAGAGATAGGATCCTAAAAGTTTCTAAATTACACAAAACATGAAAACTAGGCGAATATTTTCTATAATGTCCTTCAATTCAAAACTGACGTTTAAAATCTAAAAAGAGGAAACTATGCTTCTGCGGTAAACACTAAAATCAACAAAACCGATTTATCTTTTTGATAAAAACTTGACGGTTTGGTCGAAGACGCAAATCTATTAAATTGGGTCAGCATAAAGAATTCGTCAAATACGACTAATCTAAAACCTTTCCGATACTGAAGTTTCAGCAGCCATTTCAGTCAGGCTTTGATATGTGGTCGCATCCTACTAAAAGTACGCACCTTCAATTCAAATATTATACGCCACTGTTAGGGATGGGAGTCTCAATGTCAGTCTCGGTCTCAAATCTCGAAATTCCAGACTCGCGTAGTCCAGTCCTAGTCTCAGTTTCAATCTCAGCTTTTGAAAGTCTTAGATTTAGAAACGGAGACTCCGGTAGTTATGCCAGACAGGCGCGCCAGTTGTAGAAAATTGTTTTATTAATACTTATGATCGTTATATGTAAATGGTGGTTACATAGCGACTTGCGGAATAGACTTACGACTGCAAGGTTGTCTAAGTTTTGTTTTAAAAGCGAAATGTGATACACTCAAATCTATTGTGTGTAAAATTCTTTAATATTGAACTAAACAATGTGGTAAATTTAGTCTGTGGGCCAACAGAATTTTACTGAACTGAAGTCGCAAAACTTTTACTACCTATCTGGCAGTTCATAAATATTGTAAAATTTCTAATGCAAAAGGCAGCCAGTATCACTAATTTGATTTCTCCGACAGTGTAATTTTTATTGTGCGATATAACAATCGGAATCGAGACTTGTTTTGAAGCAGAATTGTAATCGGAATCGGAATTGCGGTAGCACTCTGGTTTGTATATTTTGTGCCAAAAAATAAATACACGGAATTTACGTCGTTTTCTTTCTTAACCTTATATTGTTAAAGTTGTCTGAGCGAAATAGGACCTTCAAAATTCGTGATTTAGAATTTTTCTGAGATATTTCAGGTATTGGTGAAAAAATTTCTGACTCAAAAATGTCACAAATCTCAGTCTCAAAGAATTTGAGACTGGCTCAGTCTGAGTCTCAACTTCTTCATTGAGACTACCATTCGTGCTGTTAACGACAGAGACAGCCGTTTATCGTACAACTCCGTGTACCCGAAGATTTAACATCGAATGTATTCCACAAAAAGATAAACTTGCAAATACAAGGTCGCACACTGTGCGTCTCTTTCGCAGTCAAACGGTCGTAACGTAATATCTTTAAACAGACAGTACTGTACCACGATTTAAAAACCGCAGTATTAACGGTCAACAACAGCATGATATTCAGGGTTGTAATCAAAAATTGGCTAATCACGCTAGACACTGATCCATTTCTATTGCTAGCGTTTATTCCCGGGCTTGTTGAGCTTGCAGTACGCATGCTTCTAGCAGGGCGTCAACTTGTTCGCTATCACACGACGGATCAATATCAAATTCCTATCACAATAAGACAATAAATAGTAAAAACAAAGCAGTAATATTCACAAAATAACCTGAACTGACAACCGTTACTGGATAAAATATAATTCACAACAAAAATAAACTACTAACACTGAATAGCAATAAATACATGAAAAAAATTTGATTCTTTTGCATCCGGGTTAAATGAAACAACACAAATCACGATATTATTAAAACTTCTTATTTTTCATAGTTTGCAAACGTTTTCAAAAGATTCTATTAACATAATCCACGTTTTTATTTTTCAAAACATTACAAAAAACTAACCGAATTGATAGACTTGAGTAACGTAGCTACCAAACGACGTACATTTGACAGTTTAATTTGACTTTCTTCAGTAGCACGTTGATGCTCGGCCACCAGCTAAAAACAAACAAATAAATAAACAAACAAACAAAAATTAACAATAATATAACTATAAAATAGATAATTTTAACAAACTCACAAAACAATATTAATAATTATCACTGAGTTGTTTTCATTTCCACACATACAAATCTTTTTCTTTGTTTTACGCAATACATAACGTGACAATTAAACCAAAAGCTGTTGATCACTGCAAACAACAGTACTTGCCATTTCAGACGATTTCTTACTCAAACAATAACCAGAAAAAGCCTTTTGAGCATAAATTGGAGAATTTAAGTTTGTTTCTCCCATAATATTATTATAAAAACTTACCATTTTAAGTCCTTTCTCGTAGGCTTGAAAAAATTCTGGCAGGTCAATTTGCAACAGCTCGTCCGTTGACAGTTTTCCGACTTCTTGTTTTGTCATTTTCCAATTTGGCGGCAGAAAATAATACAGAGATCGTCTAGAAATAAGTTGTAAAAAACACAATATGTATAATAGTGTAGTGTCACAGCAAACGAAACTGTAAGACTATACCGAGCAATTGATGTTCGATCTGAAATTCTGAAACTATTAAAACCAGGCTGCAAATAGAATTCCGATTCCAATAAAATTTCGATACAAAACAAGTTTCAAGAACACAATGAAAACCGTTCTGAAATCCAAAACAGACTCCGTTTCGCAGCATGGATTCCGGAAGAATCACTCAACGACTACAGCTCTTGCCAATATTGTTGCCGATATAGCCAACGGCTTTAATCAACAAAGACCGGCTTATCGCACAGTTCCGGTTGCCGTCGACCTAACCGCTGCATTCGATACTGTAGATCATGACTCGCTGACAGATCTGATACTCCGTCTACCCGCCCCTTCAAGCGCTCGTCAATGGGTCATCAACTATATTCGAGGCCGTCAAGCGAAAGTCCTGTTTCGCAACCAGCTATCGTCAGCCCGTACGGTTCAATATGGTGTGGTACAAGGTGGGGTTCTCTCACCCAGCCTATTCAATCTTTACATGGCCGACCTTCCAACACCCCCGGCCAATGTAAAAGTTGTTAGCTATGCGGATGATGTTACTATATACACTTCTGGTTCTGTGATCGCCGATCTCGAAGACAAGCTAAACGCATACATACCAAGAGTGGCCGAATTCTTTGACAGTCGAAAACTAACTGTCTCGACCAGCAAATCGTCAGTGACGCTGTTCACCCCGCAAACGGCGCAGGCGAAAATACACCCCCAAATAAACTTCAAAGGCCATCTGCTCCCATTAGTCAAAAACCCGAAACTGCTGGGCGTAACCCTCGACACGATGATGTGCTTCGGTGCCCATTGTAAGATTCTCTCAGCACGTGTTCAGCAGCGCAATTCCATTCTCAAAGCGTTGGCCGGATCGATTTGGGGAAGCGACAAGGAAACCCTGTTACTGTCATACAGAGCTATTAGCAGATCGATTCTAAGCTACTGTTGTCCCGTCTGGGAACCAATCCTCACGGAAACACACTGGACACGCCTACAAAGATCGCAGAATACTGCACTGCGCATTGCCATCGGATGCATGCAAATGACCGACATCGATGACCTTCATCGCGAGGCCAAAGAACTGCCCGTAAAGAAGCATAACCAGCTTATTGCCCGCCAGTTCGCATTCTCCAGCCGCCACCCCGCACACCCATGCCATGACAGTTGTATCAAACAAGTTCCAGCAAGACCAAATATGAAACCTACGGTTTGGTACAAACACTCTGCTGAATATACTCACCTGCTGCCCCCGGGGGGTCGTCTCGATGATGAAAATCTCAAGGCCGGGATTAAGTCACTCCATTCTTCTGCTGTGGAGAGCGCAAAACACGGGTATAAGCAGAATCTCGTCCTGGGGGGATATCCTCCGCCGATCTGCTCAACTGAAGAATCTCTTCCCCGCCAAGTGAGAACCCACCTCGCACAACTAAGATCCGGCTACAGCAGACATCTGAACTCGTACCTGGCAAGGATCAATAATCAGATCGTCGACGTCTGCCCAGATTGCAACGTCGGGCCACATAATACCGCCCATATCTTTAACTGCGCAGCAAAACCAACAAACCTAACGGAAGAATCTCTGTGGACAGACCCAGTTGCCGTCGCCAAGCATCTGGGATACCAAATATAGGAAGGAAGCTTCAAAGAGGGCTATCATCATCATCAATAATGATGGAATCCAAATTATCAGTTTTCAACTAAATTTATTCATACATTCCATAAAACTCTGCGATTTGAACGTCATGCTATAAATATTTCATGTACCAAGAATATATTAACGATCCGTTGACTTTAGCTCAGGTAAACAACTGTAATTTTGAGATTCTTACCATAAACCAAATCACACACCAAATTTTAAAAAAATCTAAAAACCAACCATGTTTACCTAAATTTATTAGTAAGTTCGTCAACTTTTTCTTTATCGCTTGTATCCAAGCGTTGAGTTGACGTTACTGGCTCCTGGCCACCGCCAGGCGTCGCTCCGTTACCCTCGGATGTAGACGGCGTTGTATCGTGGTTGCCTTGCACCCCTGCGGTACCATTAACCTGGACTGGTGCACTGTCTTCAACGCGATTTGTCGACTCAGCCTGCAACAAAAATCAAGCTCCTACTAAAAAAGAAACTAAATTTTTGAAACAATTATCTAAAAAATTTAAAAATGATTTTAAAAAACCTGCTTGTCCTGAACTGCTCTGGAGCACCATTAACAAAATATTCACCAAATTCAGTTCGTGCAACAAAAACAATTATATACAGATTACTGAAGCTCGAACGGTGAAACGCATAATACTCTTAAAAGCAATTAATAATATTACACATTTAGCTTCAATATAGGAAATAATTGTTGAAGTGGAAATGTGAAAAAACAAGACTGCAGTTTCGTTATTTTGCCATTAATTGCAGTACAGCAGAATACACGGACCAGAATTTGGGTATGAATCGAAGTTAATTTAAAAATCCGACCCCTACTTTAAAACAAACCTCAGCTTTCAGTTTCTGCGATTCATCAATATTGTTGCTACTTGAGTGCACACTATTCACTGCGGGCGAAGCTTCCTGAAACACATTTTTTTATTTGAAAATGGAATTTAATAACAGACCACGTGAAGACAAATATATTTCTAAAACATTAGAGGTTGAAAACGCACACACTTAACTTCTTGTTTGATCTATAAATTTAGACTACTCAAATGCCTGGCGGTTTAACTTTAAAGAATTTTCGGTAAAGTGAAAACTGTATGATACAACAAAATGTCTTTAAAAGTACCTAAAAGGTAATTTAAACTTTCACTCTTCAAAGCATGAAGCAACCGGATATTGATTTGCCTGATACCGGAACCGAGGCTGGATACCGAATTTTTTTACTGGAACCAAATGTCAACAGAATATACCTAACCACAACTATATATTCGGTACCCAGCAGATTTGTACCGGATACCGGTTTTTAGCTGGATATTAAACCAGAACCGGATAACCGGTTGCTCCCTGATTCAAAGCGTTTGAATTAAGACAGACACTTACAGCAGTTTCAGATCTTTTCCGCTTCGGTGATGACGGCCTGGGTGGCGGGCTTTGCTCTCGGTTTCGAGCAGACGCGCGAAGACTACGATCATCTAAACATTAAAATTACTGGCCTTGTATCTTCAAAGCCTAGCAACAGTAAGGCAATCCTAAAGTAAGACCGCCATTTTCTCTCAAGCTTTGCAGACACTAACTCGACTACGTTTCCGAAATTTTAGTCAGTGACTTAAATGTTTACTTAAACCCGCTTTAAAAACAACAAATGGTTAACGAATTGCTTAGCGATTACTTAAGCACAAAGACGTAATCCATCAGCCACAATAAAGAGTGTGGCAGTTTTGAGAAAAATGGTACTGATTCCAATACGCAAATTATTGAATTTTGTTCAATTCTAATACACGTGCACAGAAACAAGTACTGGTTATACAATCGTTGTTAAATGAAAATGTTGCAATTAGTTAATCGCCTGTTTAATATCGTTTTAAATTTTACCTACAGTGTATAGTTTGCTTTTTACTGCAAACGACTCAGTGAGTCGTAACACATTTCAAAGTTGTCTTCCAGTAGTCGTACACTGTTTAACTATGCACATTAATGAAAACGGGAAAATTTGAACTTAAATAAATATCTTGAAAGAAATTTAACACAAATTGTATCTATCCCGCTTAGTACTTCGCAAAACTAGCTGAGTGACATATCCAGTATGCGTTAAATTTAAATCAAACAATTTCATGCAATTCGGAGAATGATGAAAATTAAAATTTGCGCAGAAAAATTTAATGCGACAGTTGAAGACGGTGTAAGACTTGTGTGACCGTTGACTAAATCTTAAACTAGAAAAGATGGTCCCTAGTAAATTTTATTGCTGTATAGTTTTACCCTAGATATCCAGTTACTAGTCGTAGTAGAGTGACATTTATTCAGCGTAGGTCATAATAACTTTTTACGAAACTGAAAAGTCTAAAACCAAGCCTACTCTGTTATAGTCCCACTAGAAACTGGTAGGTCTAAAACCAAGGCTATCAGTAAAAAATGCGCATTGTTAGAGTAAAATTCATTCAAAAGCAATAAGGTAAACGCGATGCCGCTTGCATTTCCGATACAACGTAGAACAGCAAGAGGCAATTGGCATTTATAATACTCCCTGTCTAAAAAGGAGCCGTACTTTCTGTTGACTGTCGTGTTACTAAATCGTAAAAGAAAATCGCCTATTTATGAGTACATTCATTGAAACGTAATAATTAAGAAATGCAATTAGTTAAGGCCTAGATTTTAACTATTACAAATCAACTGTTTTTCAGAAATCGATAATTTCTAATCTGCGGTTTACTAAAACGTTAAAATTTTTTATGGATAAAACTAACAAATTTCTAAACGACACATTTGACTTCAAACATACTTCACGTGTCGTCTACTAATATAATTGTGCATTTTAGTATACGCGTGCAATAGTTTAATATATTAAAGTTAACGTTGAAAATTTGTTTAATATTACGTTATGGCAATTCCAGTACACGAGTTAATTCAAAACATCAGTTCTGGAATGGGCATGCGTAACTGGAAAACGTATAGTGGAATGCAGAAATAACATCAGTTCTAATTTGTCAGTGAATGAGAATTAAACAAATTGAATTTATTGAGTTCCATTGGGCGCAAAGCAATTTAGGTGAAATTTTGCGTTTTTCTGGAAAATAAATGTGACTTTCCACACTGCCACATTCTTTATTGTGGCTGATGCATAATTAAGCAGGGTTTCAAAATCTTCAGGTTATGCTTGCGTAATAATTTAGATGGCCAACATGAGTTATACTTGATAACTAAATTATTGAAGTTGTCTACTTAAGTAAATATACTTTTGCGAACAAAAACAAATGTAAACTATACGCCTATACTATTACATTGGAAACATAGTTTTGCTTCAAATTACGGAGATAATATCAGCCTACTATCTCAATCAGACCAATTGCATACGTAACTTAGACATACCTGCATTTGCACCACGTTTGCTAGATGAGGCTGACGCGTTTGTGCTACTGTTCTGAGACGCAGGTGGAGGAGAACGAGGACTACCGCCTCTGCCGCCTGATGGAGATCGCTGTTTTGATGCAGCCTAGAAACAAAACTGTTAACGGTAAACCTGATAAAACTTTAGTCACACTTAGGGAGCTACATAGTGTGCTGCAAAACTCGACACAGGTTTAAAAACTATTAAAATGGCACTTGGCTTCTCGCTCGCTACGACAAGTAAAGCTGGCATTTCGCTAGTGAGCGGTCCTTCGCCAAATGGTTTTCTGGGTTAAATAGGGGGTTTTCACGCATTTCAAAAACACTCGACGCAATTAAAATAAAAACCCACAAGAAACACCACCAAGCCTTTCAAGTGTTTCACAGAAAAGAATTTTACTGAATACTGAAACATAAATCAAACTCAAACTCAGACATATGCGTAATATTTTTGCCACCTTGTTATGTTACGTGCTGATAGGCTTTTGTCATCACCACTTTGCTACAGAGCTTAACGCTAGATTCCGAGGGGCTCTCATGCCTTGTGGAGATTTTGTGCTGCAGATGATAAATAATATACTCTATGCGGAAACCGGCCTTATTTTAAAACATTCATTTCATGATTAAGAGTAAACACTGGCCTTACCGGAAAGTTACCAGCATGTTTTCATCCGGCCGGATGGGTATCATGGGCAGTCACAAATATAGCAACTAATTTAAAAAGACCATTCCAATTGCTAAACTACTAACAGCTTACATAGGCAATTATTTCTCTTTGCACTAGTAGTTATGACTCGTTGCAGTGCCTACATTTTATATGTATTATTAAACTTATATGCATGTATATTACATATAACACATAAGTAATTATGTACATTTTAGAATCTATTTGAAAAAACCCATTATATTTAAAAAACCCATTGAAATTAATACACCAACGCCGAATTTTGAGAAAATAAACCCTGCCGCCCACTCGAAAATTTTCACCTTGTTTAAAATAATACTTAAATAATGGGAAAGGCAAAAAGATGTGTTAGCATTACCTTTAACAGCGAAGAACATAAAAAATTGCGAAAAATATCAAAATATTTAACCCCAGATTTTATCTCGGGGCACTTCTAGAAGCCCTCCCGCCCGCTAAGATTGGGTAGCGAAATATCAGTCAACCCGGCTTAAATTTTTAAATTAAATCTCGGAGTGGGAAATTTAAAAGCAAAATATGTAAATAGATATTGTAGAAAAATTTAGCCCCCTCCCAATCATAGATACTTGTAAATAAAACGCACAACAAAAAGCTCATGTAAATAACCTAAAGCAATCCAAGCTAATTTATAATTCTTCTGTTTACACTGTTTTCTAGATACTTAAAAGTCATTCTCAAACGACATAACACTGATACAATTTAACATACCCAATCAGTTCAAAACTCAACATGCTAATCACATATGTCGTAAACAATTGAAAACCTGCCCACCACCCCAGCTTCTACAAAAAAGAGACGAAAACAAAACCGAAATCAAAAAACTAGAAAGAAAACCAACCGCCGCAGAAGCTCTCATCGCCGCTGCTGATTTTTGCTCGGCAACACGGCTTGCAGGGGTGACCAACGGTTTCTTGTTGGCACCGACTGCGGGAGAAGGTGCCGGAGTTCCACGCTTCGACGGTGTAGGAGCAGGGGGCGGGGCGGATTTCCTTTTAGCTGGAGGTGGAGGCGGAGCCCCGCGCCGGCCTCTAGCGGAACTCCTTGCGTCTTCTTCCTCCTCTTCTTCTGATGAGGACTCTTCTTCTTCTTCTTCACTACTTTCTTCTTCTGCAGCCGGTTTGGCAGGTGCTGATCGGCGTGAGTTTTTTGATGGTGGTGTCTAATAAAATTAAAAAAATTGGCCAAATTCTAAAAAATCCTATATTGTAGTGAAAAAAATCTGATTTATACTCTGCGTTGTTAGTAAACAGCGTTTCTGTATTGCAACATTCTAGGAGAATAAGAAGCTATGTTAAACTACAAAACGTGTCATTTGAAAAACTAAATACAGCCGCTCTTACCTTCTTGGGGATAGGTTTCGACGGAGCAGCCGCGGGTAAAGGTGCCTTTCGTACCGGCTTTGCAGCAGCCTATATTAAAAAGACAACGTAGAGCAAAAAGTTAATCAATGTTTATGCAACTACATAACGTCGCAGCTGTCGGATTCTCGCAAATTAATTTTTGTACAACTTTATAGCAATTTTCGGCATAGCTCGAATCAAACAGTTTAAGTGAAGTCCGAATCAAAATTGACAACGCTAGCAACATACACCAAACCCAATAATACATCTGACACAAAAACTAATTTACTTGTCTGGCAGCTTCACGAGATGGTCTGACCGCTCGCTGAAATAACAAGAATCACACTTTTCCGAGAAAAAATATACGAACTTCTTTAAGACACAAAGCCACCAACAGGAACGCTTACAAAGTTGCTCTATATGCAAAACGCTCAATTTCAAAACAGTACACTGACACATGCTTGAATAAGACTCCTCGTTGGCTTAGACAAGCTATGCTACATAGAAATGATGAGGGGCTATAGGACACCGGAAAGTATCAATCGTTTTACCTCTAGTTTAGCCATTTCAGCTTGTTGTCTGTTAATTTTTTCTTGCAACTGAGCTCGCCGTTCTGCTGCCGAAACTGTGATTTTGGTCAGTTTTCCTTCAGGAAATGTTATCGCTCGTTCGGGTGCTGTACATCTAAAATAAGTGCCCATGTTCTCAACTGTCCAATGTAGCATTATCAGTCACTTGTTCGTTGTAATTTCATGTAAAAATCGAGCTAATTTTTTAATTTGAAACTGTGTTTGGCCAGCATTCTTACTAATTATCATTGTAGTATGAAATTGTTTGTTTTTCGGTTTATCAGTACGAAGTTAAAACACGCTTTAGAAGCAGGACATTGGGGGTCTACGTAGACACGTGCTTTTCGTTTCGTGTTTTTTAATAATTGCATTACATGCTTGCTTTTTCTAAAACACAACAGTATTAACTAGTTATCGATGATACACACAGTTTATTACAGTGTTTACATCTTGGTCGATTTACGACGAAATTATATCGAATTCTACCAGGGCAGACACAACTTTCACACAGCAACCCCTGCCTCCAACCTGAGCGGAATCCCCAGCACAACTTCCTATCACAAGTTAAAAAATGACTGGACATGGGCCTAACCAGGATTTCAGATGATTACATTCTATAATAAATTCTAAGGTGGATTCCTTGTGTTGCAAACTAAAAACGTGTATATAAACCCCAGTACAAAATTCCAAAGGGGGAATGACACCTGAACACCTCTGGCTACACCCTTGCTACTAGAACCATTTAACTCCCATACTTGCTCAAACACGGATCACTATTCATACTGCAAACCCAATTGTCAGCAAACTGTTTTCCGACGAAATCCGCTCGAAACGGTACAACACGCCATTTCAAACATTTGTCTAAAAACCAAAGTCTAGCAACTTGCAGTTACAAATTTTCAAAACAAATGAACCCGATGCAGAATTTTTAAAACAAAATGTCCAAGCTCTAAATTTTCGAGAAAAGTTGTCCGAAATATCTGGAAAACTGGAACGCAACTCTAGCCATAACAAGTCATAAACATGGAATATGTGCAAAAACCTTATGTTGCAGAATATACTATACAGAGCCAACGAACAACGAAATATAACATGAATGAGCTAAAATTCAACTTCAATAATACTTATATTTTATGTTTATTACGCCTACCTCCAGTTATTAAAATATGCGTTATATTCAGTTATGAATATTATCCATCGCTTACCACACTGCAACGTAATCGTAACCCCCATCAAGCGCTTTTTCAAGTATTTCTCTTCGTTCGACGGTGGATCATTCCAATTTGGACTCATATAACCAAATGATTGCCTATAATTCAAACGAAAGACGTTGGATTGCAGGGTGCAATCGGAATTCGGATTCTGATTAGAATTCTGATCGGAATCGGAATTTCCACATTTTAATTTTAGCCCTACTTGTTGTGATACGTTGTATGAAAATTCTGCATCACTTATCTATTAAATGGTTTTCGATGAGTTAACTTATATACGTATAATTGATTATAGTTTAGCTTTACAGAGCCAAAAAATTATTGCCAATTTGTTCATGCGACGTTTTTGAGAATTGTTGCCGGCCAGCAGACGCCCAAAACCAATAATATACTTAATGAAAATTATCCGTATAGTCACAAAATTTGTAGTTCCGATTCCGATTACGGTATAAATTTGCTGTTCGCGATTCCGGTATTATCCAGTTCCGCTTTGCACCCTGTTGGATTGGCATAAACAAGAAGTGTTCAATTTTTCTCAACATATGCATTCAAACCGAATGCCGTGTCTACTAATCAGCATACATCTAAAACTTTCAATCACGTTCACGAATGCGTGTAACACCGGCCAATGTTACTTTTACGGGCGATGTAATAACGAACCACTGTAAGCTTACCAAAAGTTAAGCACGCCTCCTTCGACAGCTAAAATAATAAAAAATGAAGTTACACCTCATTTCAATATTTAAAATTACGGCCAGCCTTGTTCGCGGCGCGGGGGCTAAATCCCAGCGAACGAGATTTCGCTGATGGATACCTCAATTTTCAGGAAAACTATTGGCCGGAGTCATCTCTGACCATTACCTTTCATTCTGCTTATTAAAGTTTTTCCAAGGTCAGTGATGACTTTCTTCTTTAAATATTATATCTGATATACAATACATATCTATTATATACATATATGTATAACATTTATGCATACCCACACAGAACATACACTACACTATACACAACATTGTGGCGAGAATTATACTAATTCGTATACCAATCTGTTCTAAGTGATCGTTCTTTTGGTTTTGGATTCCAAAGTTAAACAAGTTTCAATTATGCCCCTTATTACGATACTTATGCATTCCAGTGCTTCGTATTATTTTAACAGAATGCTATTTTGCTACTATTGTTTTATTCTTCATTAGCATTTCGAAATCAACGGCCAAAGCGCGTTAATTCATTTTGGATCATATTTGAATCGCACATTTGGATCACATGTTTCTGTTTCGAATTGTTTTGGAATTCACATAGCTCTACTTAAAACAATTGAATAACTGAATAATTAATGACGCTTTCAAATACTTTCGATTACAACCATTTTACAGTCAATTTTTTTATTGTACAATACAACTGATCAATTTGAAATTTGTGGAATCTAATTTATTCATCGATGGTCTGGTATTTTAGCGCCTGTTATGGAATTTCACAATGAAATTATGGCCGGTTATTTTTACTGTACGCGATCAATTATCTATTACTTTACGCGATTGTTTTTACACTTATGCTAATTGCCGTCGCTAACAGTGGAATTATATGGTGAATTTAGTGTTCAACGCCAGATCAATACGATCATATTTACTTTCATTTTACTCAAGCACGAAGCCATCATTCAAGTTAATTGTTATTTTGGCAAACAACTGTTGTCTTGTAAAGAAAACTTGTGTATGATCTTTGCCCTGAAAATTGATCAGCAAAACGTTTATAATTTTGGACAAAAACACTCAATTCCACCAAATTAAGGTTTTAACCCAATTGCATTCAGGGTTCAATTATATTACACAATACACGACTAAATATTTTCTAATTAAATAAATCTGCTAAATTATTTGTACAACGGTATAAAATAATGTGTCGTCCATATCTTTAAAATGTTGTGGCAACATTCACAAATCTCGCACCCAAAACCGCAACGTTACAACATAAAACATACCCATATCACATCTTATATTATATTTATATTATTTTACTACACACAGTATATAACCTACCAGTTCCCACCCTTTTCCATGCATATCTATATATACCTATGTTATAATATATATATTATATACCTTTATAACTATATATTTTCTTCATGTAGCTATTTGTTACATAGTAATAGATTACGGATAAAGACGAAGATGAAAGATGATGAATTTTTAGAAGCGGTGCCTGATGCCATCGGGACGGGTTGTGGCATCCTCCAACAACAACAACAATAGGCGGCAATCGTCGGCCGCAGTCCCGTCCGGTTCACGTTAGAGGGCCAGTGTCGAAGAATCAGATCTTAGTCCCCTAGTTTCGAATTTAGACGTCAGTACAAGTGATGATGTCTGCCCAGGTAGGGGGCAGGCCTCAGTGCCTACTGTACTACCTTGGTGGGCATTAGCTTCGTTAGTCGAACAAAGACCGTCCTGTTCATCAGAGGGGGAAGCTTCAACGCTAAAGACACTGATAGAGGAAAGATCTATTTTGAAGAAGGCGGACGTTTAACAGATGGTTTCTGCATGTATACTTGCGCAGATATATACACTTTGCAATGGCTGAGAGAAGCAATGAACCAAAAAACCGTGACGGTCTAAGTTTGCTGGAAGCGCTGATCGGGAAGGAACTTGATCTAGTTCCGGTCTTAGTTTTCATTCCAGCTAAGCCAAAAAAGAATTAACATCAACAAATGTTATAGAGGAGCTAGAGGGTACCAATCCTGGCCTTCATACTCCGGCTGGGGGATCCTGTATATAAACAGAAGGTCGCGTAGCTGTCTCCTGTCGTTAAGAGTTCGTCAAGAAACAATTGAAGAGCTAATAAGACTCCAGTTTAGACCATAGTATGGGCTGACCCGGGTCTCTTTTCGGAGGATGGGTGAGCCGGCTATGGATAAGAAACTATAGACCTTAAGACTATGACTCTTTGTAAATTTATACGAATAAGTCTTTAGATAAATTAGTTTTCTTATCTATCTGACATCACCATTATCAAAATAAGACAGGTGAACTTCCAGCACTGTAAAGAGGCTATAGTGGAAGTAGAAAAACTTAGATCAGGTCCAAAGAGGGGGTCGGGTGTCGACATTGTGCTGTGCCAGGAACCGTATCTCTTAAGTAGTAGACCTTATTTTATTAATAAAGACAAAGACTTCGAAATGTTTGCATGTTCTGGTTAAAGACCCGACGATAGCAATACTAGTGAAGAAAGAGCTTAAAGATGTTCAAATGACAACTTTTAGTGAACAAGCCAATACTACAGTTAAATTAAGAATAGATTTAGGCAATGGAAGGGGGAAATAATGTTGATGTCAAATTATTTACCATAGGACTCTAAAGATCCACCACCTAGTAATATTTTCAGTATGTTTTGTAAAACTCGAAATATTACATTAATTAAAGGATGTGGTGCAAATGCCCACCATGTAATCTGGGGCAGCACAAATTGCAATAAGCGAGGAGATGTGCTAGACTATACTGTTGGAACAGACTTGGAGATTTTGAATAGAGGTTCTAGACCTACTTTTTTTAAATCGAAGGAGACCAGAAATCCTTGATATTACATTTTCAATACTTATTATTATGATATAAAAAGCATCGTTGATAAAAGGAAATATACCAAGATTATGGAGAGAAGCCAGAGAGAAAAATATCTAGATACAACTTTTAAATTCCGATTAGCAAATACAGATATAGTAATTGAAAGATCCGTCAAGTACATAGGAGTTGTTATTGATCAAAAACTCCTATGAGAATTGGTGGATTTTTACTAAAGCTTAGCAAAGATAAACTAACGCAATGTGTTCAAATTTTATCGGGATGCTGTTGATTAGGTTATCATCTTTTTAGAATGAAAGTAGTTCATGATAAAAATTGTTCAGAATGTAATGTAGGTGAGACTGCTGAGCATTTTTGTGCGTAGAAACCGTTGAGGGGAAAATGAGCAATTTCTTGGCAGGAAAATACCAGCTATCAGAAACGTTAGCTCCCATTATACAAAGAAAAGTTATCAGTTTATTATTGACACAAAAAGAATAAAGTTGAATGTAGGGACAATTTTCTAATTTGTCTACGCTAACGCCTATTGTGGCGTTATATCCTGTTCTATCTTATTTATCTATCTAGCCTCATCATACCTATAGTCCTCATGCACTATCTCCACATTTAAGACATAGGGTTAGGCTTAGCCATTTGCAAGCCTTTTCTAAACCTAAATGTGGGCTAACTGTGCAAGAACCCAAACACTGACCGTTAACCTTCATATCCTTGACTTGTTGGAAAACATACCCAGATTCAAATCACGCCAATACTGCGACATATGTTCACCAACTGCTCTCAGCAGCTGACGGTACTCTCGTGCATCTGCAAAATCTTGTTTATTGTGCGTCGGTTCAAGGATTAGATATGGAATGTCGACCACGCACAAAACACCAAGACAATTGCTAAAATACAAAACACACAAAAGAACGTTTTTGCCTAGTCTAAAAGAGCTGCGTTAAAAACAATTTTAGTGAATTGAAACAATTTTGGTGAATTCTTCATTTTTAAAAAAATTTGAAGCTTTATTTTACGCATGAGGTTTAGCTAGGTGTCCCTGAGTGGGGGCAATCCCTTTCAGTACTTACGAATAGAAGCTAGGGAAATCGGAATGTAGGAAGAGAGACGTCATTTTTTGGAAAATTTTACAGTGCAATGTTTGAACGCTTATATACCACTTCAGGCATGTCCAATTGCGATTTCTGATTCAATAGAACCTCCAGCTATGCGAACAAGTGAAAGTATTGAGTTTTTTTACGATTAAGATCTCCCATAATAATTGGGCAAAGACTGCACTCTTCCTATATGTGACAAAATGTGCTAAATTATATAATCCCAAAAGTATAGCAGTGAAATTTTATGAAAAAACCTAAGAAAATGAAACTTACACTCCGCCTTCGAGTTGAGGTCCAACTTTTTGATACATTTTAATCAATCGACGATTATTGTATACAAATACTCCATCGTGATTTCGACGTTCCAGATGCAATCCAAAAACAAAGCTTAACATTTTTGGCTCTTTCAATGTTCTGTAACCAAAAATGATATATCAACAAGCGACACGTTGCAGCAAATGAGTTCATTCTCAAATGTTTGCAGCGCCTATCACCAAATGGCGATAAGTGTTGTAGCTTTGAACTCAATGAACGGAAAGCTTAAAATATTCATCATAGATTTCACATTCTATGATTGGTTCTATAGTCATTTGAAAATATGGGCTATAAAATCTGACCCCTGCAAATACTCGATATATACCAATATCTATTGAGCATTTTTTGCGCAGAATTACACATTATTTTCATGTAGAAGCATAAGCAATACAGCTGCACAAAAATCATAAACTCACATACCAATCCAAGAAGTTCCTAAGTGACCCCAATAAAATTTTCAGACTAAACAAATACCAAGGCATACCTGACTTTTTCGTCTGCCAAATCCTTCTTATATTTTGCTTCTGCCTTACATTCATTCGCTTGGTCTTGAAGTTTTCGAAGTTCCGCCTGAAAAAAAATAATAAAAAATGCTAAATAACTAACTTTCATCCAGAAATCCCAATCTGACTAGGTCGTAGCTCTTAACAGTTGATAGGAGTCTGCTTTCAAACATAGCTATCCAGTCGAATTTGGATGACCGGTATCATTTACCTTTAGTAAAGGCATGCAAAAATCAAAACTACACCAATTTTAACTTACTCTCAATGCTCGATCCGTTAACGAAAGCCCATTACGTTTTTCGAAATCTCTGAAAACGATAGCCAAAATTTATGCAATTTACAATGAACTCGAATCATATTAATCAAAAACGTCTGTTTGCCGCGCTAAATATTTTGTTTTACGTCTTAAAATGTTTAACTGATGGCAAAATCTCATTTTAGGGTTCAGCCAGGACAAATCGAGTTTGAATGACTTCATCAAGTGGGATATCAAACCCACCCTCCCACCAGACATCAGAAACGAACCCTCAGTATATTAATTAATGCCGGTCTGGTCAAACCGGTGACCCCGCAAGTGACGCGAGCGGGAACTAATGGCATTTTCTGTATTAATTCCAATAGAAACTTTACAAGGAATGTTTAAGCGAAAACACCTGGAATACCTGCAATCCGAATGCAACAATAAGCCACAAGGTGCAACCAGAATTCAGGTTCAAAACGAGTTCTGAACCCGATTGCGCAATCAATCCGAAATGGAATATTCAAATTCTAATTCTAATCCTCCTTCTTCTAATATGTTGCATAAAAATTCTCTCGATCTCAACATCTAAACATACAAACCTACGGTTTTTTTGAAAATAACAATAATGGATTGCAGTTTAGCATTAGAAAACCAAAACACCGTCGTCAAATTTATCTGCGACGTCCCTGAAATTTGTTGCCAGCCAACAAACACCCTAAATAAATTTGTCAATACAAATTATGCGTAGTCACAAAATCTGTAGTTCTGATTTTGGTATAAATTTGCTGCTCCGTTTCCGATATAATCATTTCCCTTTTTTATCCTGATAAGCAGGACTACCGGCACGCCATACCTAAGTCGACTATCGGCTTCACGACTTTTCTCCATAGCTAAAACATCCAAATTTAAGACAAAAATGAATATTATTCATTTACAAAACACTCCATTCAGACAGCGAATACATCTGCAAATAATTTGAACATGAAAAATCCTTGTGTATACATATACCAATACTAATTGGTTGACTATAATTAGTTAAAATTCTCTAATTTTGACTTACAAAAATTTAATTCCTGATAGCTGAACGCCAAAACTTAATTCCTGTTAAATTGCTGGTTAACTGTTCAAGCAAGATTTACCGATCTTTGCCAAATGCTTTGCGTGTTCCGTATCTTTTTCAGCTCGAGCTTTGAATCGTGCGCTTGAAAACTTATATTTTCGTGGCCGATACAGACAACTTGTTGCAAGACGAGTTTGTACCTAAAATTTTTACAAGTAAATAAACGTATTTCATATTACTTTAGCTTAGAAGAATTTAGTTTCCCCACCAAGTTTTCTTAGCACAATTTTTGACACGACATAGCCCACCAAAAGCAAAAATTATATGTTTCTATAATATATCTTCATAATCCGACATTTCAAATATATAAATTGTATCATTGTTGAAAACGTTGACCACTACTTCCCTTTTTGTACACTGACTGGCCGAATAGAATACCTTTACTGGATTTTAATAACATTCAAAATAATACAAATAACCAGCCAAACCTTATTGTTTTACCAAAACTTCTCAAAATTTCATTAACTTTACAAACACATGTTGTATAGATTCAACACAAAAATACTAAAAACTTTGCCATGTTTTTTAGAAATAGTGCAATCACTTGACTATACCACCGCAAAGTCGAAGAATACCTTTTTGCCTCGAATATAAATTTTCATTCTTGGATCACTATAAATCACTGCAAGATATGCACGTAACGACACTCTTTCTGGCACCAAACTGAAACAAATTAATAAGACGTAACAATCTGGCAAGCTACATACATCTACAACATACAACTTTATAATTCCAACCCCCAACACACCTATAGCTCTGCTCATTTCCGTATAACTAGGGAATAATAATGTTACTAAGAGTACAATATCTAATCCAACGGTATAGCGCGCGGCGGTGTCTCATGTCTCAACCACCCCCGTGGGATTTTGTATAGGTTTTAGAAGACACTATTTCATCCGATTTCATTTTGCAACACAAGAAAAAACATTCTACATTTTTGTGGAACGTAATCCTTTTCCAAAAGTCTGGCTACGCCCACTGTAATATCTATGTTGAAAATTACAACAAATCAAATCGAATTTTCTTCCATCAATAACAGACAGATAGCTCAACTTACTCAGCATCACGTCCATCCGGGTCTGCGATTCGAATGTCACAATTGTCAGTATAAAAATCAAGCTCACAGTGTCCGGTATCAATTAGTTTTAAATTATAAATGATAACCAGAGTTCCGGATTCGCTTTCGATCAAATCAAACTGTTCTAGTAGATCTTTCGTAGAATGGAACGGCGAATATTTAACAATCAGTTCCATTTCGAGGTCGTGCTGCAACAAAAATGAGACAGTATCAAAGCACTGCAGAGTTTTTTGTTATTGAATGGACACCCCGGTGGTACAAATAAACTGTTACTGGGTGAAGTGGACCTTTGCGAGACAAACTTAGTGCTTACTACAGACATTCTAGACAATTTGGCAAATTTCTTTCCGATATATGCCGTACGCAAAAAATACCTTTTCCTTCGCCTGAGTGTCTTCTGCAGCAATTATTGGTTGTTTTTCCAGATCAAATGACGGCATCGGCACAATAACCTAGAACACACACATTTGCGTATTTGTTGATCGATCGACACCCAATTGCTAGTACTCTTTTTCGGACATTAACTTCTGAAACTGTGCCACTGTGCGAGGTCATAGCCACAGATGTTCCGCAGCTGGAGTAGTTAAGCTTGCAGTGCAATCGAAAACATGAAGAACATCATGTGGTGATTCTCCACAAGATGTGTATTTCTTTTCGTATTCGTCGTTGATTAACGACAGTCATCTGCTGAGAATATGCTGTAACTGGAGCGAAACTGTATATACCTACATTTGAGCATAAACACTGTATCCAAAAATTCTAAGTTACTACAGTTACCATATAGAGCTCTCCGCGAAAATTCTGATTATTTGCTACAAATTAAATATCTTAGCAACATAACTACTGCAACACGCAATAATTTATAACGATATTTAACCAAAGTGTTTCTCAAAGAAATGGAAACACAACACCGCTCACCTCATCAATATTTTCTTCTTCATGAAATGTTCTAGACAAAAACACGCATGTCATCACACCATTGCGTTTGGTGAACAGAATAAAATCTTGTCCAATGCGCATCGCTCCTCTGAAAAAATCAAAGCAAATAGCCAGGGTGCAACCGGAATCCGGTTCCGATTAGAATTCCTAATCAAAACGAGTTCCGATTCCTATTCCGATACCGATTGCACAATCCGTCGGAATCGGAGTTTTGAAACTTTAATTTTAATCGTACTTGTTGCGATACGTCGCATAAAAATTCTGTATTATTTATCTTTAAATTACTTTCGATGAGTTAACTTATCAATAACTGATTGTAGATTAGCTTTTACAGAACTAAAAATCATGATAACTTGTTCATCCAACCTTTTGAAAATTGCTGCCAGCTAACAGACACCCTAAATCAACATTATATTTGAAAATACAAATTATCCGTACAGTCAAAATTTTCTAGTTCCGATTCCGATATAATCCAGTTCCTCTTTGTACCCTGCAAATAGCAGATACATATAATACGGAAATATTTTAGAGTGAAAACAACTTATTGAAGTACTTATATACAATAACATTCCAAAGAGATAATCTGTCACAACGTTACATATTGTACTCAATTTAACAGACAATGCAGTTGTAAACACAGTTGGCCAGCACTAATTTTCGAATTCCACAGGATACCCATTATGGCATGTTACAACTGTACACACACAACTTACGATTTTAATCCATTGCCATACTGACCAATCATATCGGGATTGCATCGTTTGGCTGAGTAACCGAATGTTATTACACCAGATGCTTCATCTACAAATAAAACATTATCATTACATATATAGTAGATAAAAAACTACAAACTTGTGCGAATTAAACCATTTGGACGTATTTAAATGTTATATGCACCAAAGAACTGTAGTTGCGCCGCCAATTAGGTATACACATAGGTAAAAGTAACTGTCAACAAAACTTTGAACGAAATAACACCACGGCTTTAACATTTCTTCACTTACGACTGTCCATACCACATCCGTCATCCAAAAAGCAAATCATGTTTTCTCCTCGTAATTTTTCGTTTTGTACTATAACAAGAGCATATAAATGTTTACCGTTCTTATTTAAAAAATTGCGTACTTATATAACATGTACATATAGATATGCAAATGCTTACCCAACCTGGTTCACAACGCACGACCTACTGGAAATTGACTTTTTATTCAGTATTCCTGCTGTCACTGTTAAAAATATATTCATAGACTAACTAACCTGCGTAAATTTTCATGGAGCTAGCACCAGCATCTCTGAAACATAGTACATACAACTGAAAGATGTGTCAAAAATTACTAAACATATATACTAACCTTTCCAGTTTTCGAAAAGAATTCTAGCCGAATAGAATATGATAGAACAGAAAGAAGTATGCAAGAGTATGTATACTTATATACATTACCGAGTAATACTTCTAATTCTACAAACAAATATTTTAATTCAAAATCAGCATAACCAGTACATAGACACAATATTCCGTGTACATCTATATATACCTACATTTGTATATACATACCTGGAGTTGTCCACAAGTTCTGCAATTGCACCAAACAAAAACTCGTGCGTTGTCCTGAAAAACTTAAAAGAAACGTAACCGAAGCACGAATGTCCAGCTCAATTTGAAGAATACAAAAAGGTGTTTCTGAAAAATGCTGGATTAGGCTTTTTCAGAATCGAATCCGAAAATTCAACACCTGCCTGTCTGAAACCGAATCGAAACCTTGGTTACATCCTACACGTTGAGGTCATTATAAAAAGGCCGTATCAAATCAACCCACTTAACTAAATTGGTGCGTACTTGCTATATATTCTAATTTAGTTAAACCTGACCTGCAAAATAAATCCGCCGAAATTGCTTTAACAGTGACACTGTTCTAACTAGTAATCATATGCACGGAACGCGCTTTGAGGTAGGATAAGCAATTGAATACACTTGTAATTGAAGCCTTAAACTTACGAATTCGTATGCAGGTATTCGTAGCTCAACTGGGCTCGACTTAACGTCGGATACGTTCCTGAATTCATTTTGCTGACGAATACAATAAATTATGTAAGCTACGATATAATGCCAAAACTGAACAGGCTATAACAAAAGCTGATTTTCAGGCAATAAAACTACCGATTGGATAATGAAATAATCAGATAATTTAAATACCTATACTACAAACCATAACTCCACACTCCAGTTACAACCAGAACAAAACAAATCTGTAACTATGAGGAACTTCGAAGCATAGTTTGATAAGTTAGGTAGGCTATGGTTACGGTTTTCAGTTCTGGAGTTCGTGCAGCTGAAGGAGCGTTCTTACGAGGTTTCTATCCCATGTCTGACAGATTCTCAGTCAAGCGCTGTTACTGAGCCACGCCGCCTCACAATCAACTACGTACGTACTGAGTTTTCAGGTTTTTATGCCTTATAAGAACCTTAACATTACACTATCAGCATCAGCAACAGGTTTGATTTTGTCACCATAAGGGTACATCCGGAATACCGGGTTCGTTCCGGCATTTTTTCACCTTCCGATTCCGGCAAATATTTACCGCAATTCAAGATTCCGGTATTAAATTTTGATCGGTGGAAATTAAGATATATATAACTAAAAAATGACGATAAAAATTAAAGAGATTTCTTTAGTACAGTATCTTGACAATGGCCGAAAATAAACCATCGAAGGCACATTTCGCATCCATGGATTATGAAAATCTGAAATACTGCAGACAAAGTGAATTCTTTTCTCCAACACGATACAAAATTAGGACTTTTTAAATTATTCCAATAATTATTAGGGTGGCTGAAGGGGTTTTGGGTGCGAGGAATCCGAGGAAATTGCTTAAAAACCTTCAAAACCGATAAATGAATAGTTTGCTAATAACCAATTTGCTTCGCTCAATAAATGTAGTCCCATTATGACTGGTTAAGCATGGAGTACGTCCTGAAGCTGGAACCGCCATCGACATCGGTGCGGCATCGGCAAAATTTCAAAGTAGGAATCGGCATCGGCGAAAATTTTGGTATCCGCACATCCCTATTTCTAATATTCAAATGATTATGAATAATTTGCAACAAACCCGTAAAAATTCCGTTTCCTGCATTTTCGAATACAGGAACAGGAACAGGAATTGAAATTTTGCAGGAATCCCGGCCGGAACAGGAATTCCGAGCGTAGTACACAACGTAGTAAACAACCATATAATAAATAGCTTAAGCAGTTGAAGCAGTGCCACTATAGCTCAGTAGGTAAGTGTGGGTATACGCAGTGTAGCTTGTGCATACGCAGAGTGTGCACATATAGCACCAGAGGAAATTGAGATATCAGCCACGTGGTGTAATGGTTTGCGTGCTTGACTCGCGAGCGTGAAGTCTGAGGTTCAATTCCGGACGTGGCCATATATTTCGGAGAAATTAGGGGGAAAATCATGTATATTCACAGTACTTTCGGAGAAAAAGGTCGTCCCGACCGTGCAGTTCTGACAGTAAGAGCGTTAACCAGGTTAGCGAAACGTTGCTAGTTCGAATCTAGCCTTATTCAATTGTTTCAACGACTTCGCACTAACATAACAATGCTCTAGCATCATAGATCTGAAACACATAAGCCGCAACGCATCCGAAAAAAACAACAATCGGCTGATATGTTTTCAAATTTTGATGCCTTAAAAGCTACGCTTGCGCCGTCAATTAAATAACATGCCTGTTTCAATGGTATTTTCATACCAAAATGGTTTACACGGAAATAATGCTTTATATTTTCACTAAAAACTACAACGATACACTAGCTATGTGCATATTGTTTATGCATGGTTGTCCGCTTCCTTTTTCATTTGCATATGCTATGCTTATATGCATGTAAATAATTAGTTGTTTTTAACGGCCTCGCCTTTGCAAGGTAGTGTTTTATTAGATGGTTGTTCAGTTTCTTTTATTTGCATATGCTGTCTGCATAACATGTGCACGTATATAATTACAGTTGTTTTATACGATAAAATGTTTTAAGTTAGAAATGTATATACCATCTAAATAGAAGACTGGACTGTAATATGTCATCGGTGGCACAGTCGGTTATCACGTTGAATTGCGCACTTTGACAAATGCTATCAGTGTTGTTTTTTCCGAAACAATATGACAGAAAAAATGAATTTTTTCCCTTTTTTTCGTAAAAAAATGTGTTTGTTGCAGGTTACGACCAACCAAACAAAACCATTTCTTCTCCCTGCAAAGTTTGTTAATATTGAATTTAGGAAAACAGCGCACCCAAGTGTAATAGAAATACAAGACAGAGACAATTAATAAAAAACACAGGACAGGGTCCCTTCAAGGGATCTCAAATTCGCCAGAAATCTTAAGAAAACTCGAAACCACTCGCTCAGAACACTTCGCTGACTGATAGCACCTCTAATCCGTGTAGACTAAAACCACCCTCCCGAGACGCAAATTGCCGGCTTTTATAGTATTTTTCTGGGAATGTTATATTTTTCTAAAACTTCTTTCCAACATTTTATAATCTTTTACTCACTACCAACCTTTAACAAGATTATACTTTACATTAAAAATTATCGAAAATTAACGAATGTTTTCTCATAACATATGAATTCCGGCGAACCTATATAAACTCCTCCCAGTCAGCTATTAGCAAAAATACTCGGCTAATTTTTCTAATACTTCTGAATACAATAATTTCCAAGTCTCGACTATTTTTTATTAAATCTCCTGCCCTATAATCCTATATTTTGCATTCTTTTACTGGTAGCGTCGACTTTTCAAGATATAAGAACGCCACCAAGAATGTTGAGTGTACTATAAATGTTGTAGTGATACATTTAAGAATAATCTTTCTCAACAATTTTCTCTTAAAAATTGGAACGTTCAGACCAATCACCACACAATTCCTCGTAAATTCACAGTTCGGGAATTATTTTTAGCCAATAGTTTAACATCGTTCAAACTGCTATTTCGTATTCTTCAAAGTAGAGACTATATGAACTCAAAATTATTAATAAATATCTCCGCAAAAATCTATCTACTACACCATCAATAATTGCACAACAATCAGTTCGCAAAATCAAACTTATTCAATCGTACATTATTCGTAGTTCAGTCGGTTTAAATATCAAGCTGCAACTTGGTTCAAAGCAAAAATACATTTGTCGAGTTCATTGTGCAACCGGAATTATAAAATACCGAAAACGAAACTGGAAAGTTAAAAAACGCCGGAACCGGAAAACCACAAATTCTTGTTACCGAAAAATTAGTTATAACACTATTTTATCGCTTTCAACAGTGAAAACACACCATTCAGGATGTCAGTTATTTGATAACAACTCGTTAAGCAGGGTTCTGATTGCATAAAGTTTAACACCACTCGAACCAACTTTGCAAACTGCGTCAAATGATATATATATATAACTTGCTCAACTTTTCGAAAAAATCTTTGGACCACAAGGGGCTGAACTTGTGGTCTTAAAATCAAATTTTCCAAAAATTCAAATTTGGGCATGGTTTTCAAAATGCAAGCATTTTTGGGCAAACGCCGGCAAAGGGTACGATAACCGATCACTCAGACAAAGAATGAATTTTTCCAATTTTTTCCATTTCTTTTCCAGAAACAATGAAAAAAATTCATTTTTTTCCGGTCATACTTTTTTCCGGAAAAAACAACCCTGATTCGTATGCTGAAATTTTCGCTCTTTCGGACATGTAATATGTTCTGGTGGACATATACACACGGTCATTGTTAATTTGTTGCATGAAATAGTTACATGTCATGTAAAAACGTTATTTTATATCACATTTAGTTGCAAATTATATTTAAGGATCGTTTAATATTTTTCCATTTTTTTCATTTTTCCACCCCACTCGGAAAAAAATGGAAAAAATGAAAAAAACATTTTTCCGGTAATTTTTCCCGCCAACAACCCTGAATGCTATGAGGTCGAGGTTCAATACCAGGCTTGAATACAACGTTCTTAAATCAGAATACATTTTTCAGGGTCGTTTCCGACACTCATGTTTTGTCTCATGTATACTTTACTGCCGTCCTAAAATCTCATCGTCCAGCTAAAAAATTGATAGCTTTATGTTTTTGGTGATATTTTGGGATATTAGGGTTTCGGAATTTTGTGGTTTCAATAAAACTCATCACAGCCAATTACTTGAGCTTAGAGCTTACATATATATTTTAAGTGCCTTAGCCTTAGGCTAGGCTTTGACTTAGGCAACGGCTCAGTCTTAACATTAGGCTTTAGTTAGGAATTTGTTTAATCATAAGTCTGAAATGTCCTTTCGGCTAAATCTTAGGCGTAGTTTTAGGCTAAGGTTTAAGCTTAAGTATAGGCTTTTGTTACATTTTCGCAATCAGACAATTGGCTAACAGTTATTGTCAATTAACTGATTTGGCGCGCTGCCAACCATTTGGGACGGAGCCAAATCAGTTATTTCACCATAATTCGTGAACCAAACGTCTAATTACGAAAAAACGCCACTCGACTCAGCTAATCGTAAGACATATAATATGTCAAACTTTTTGACAAAAAAATTTAGGGTAAGGGCGAATACTCATTTATTTACAATATGCATTGAAGTCCCATCCGGTTGACTATGCGAAACTAAACATTGTACAGTGGATATTGTGACATACATAAGTACCTTTTTGGAACTTATCAAGTATTGCGCTGACAAAGTGACCATTAACAGAGATGGGGCGCCGAAAAAAGTACATTTTAATGACTCATGTACACGTTTATAATGTGGGCTATCCACGAATGATATATGCGTTTTCCCATATATCTGAAAACACTAAACTTTTGTAGCTACCAGATAGTTTTTATGCGAAATAGCATCAATGTTCTTGTGGTGACACAACACTTCCGAAAAACTCAGCCGCTTTTCGATAGGATCATTACTGATAGTTTGGATACGGTGTTGACGACATAAAGATGTCGACGATCCAAAGTAGCCGTGTCTAATGTCCCAGACTGCACAAGTGCTTTCACGTTCGTTTGTAACCGACTGACTAGAGACATGAATACCGCTTGCATTAAAGAATCGTTTGTCGATGCGACCGGTTGCGGAACCAATGTATTGCACCTACCAGGCCTCGACCAATCGCAAAAATGAAGTTGTGTGCACAGGCGCTTGTACCGATGAGGTCCAACAAAAAAGCCTGCGTGCTGCTTCGCAGTTGCTGGTCTTGGGACAGCTGACGACGCTGTTGATTATGACGAGCGTATCGGGAGACAAGCGAAGTGCCTTCAGCTGCTCACCAGGCGGACGTCATGACTACAGCCATTCGGTTTGCACCAGGGGAGACGCATTAAAGATGCACACGATGATGACAAATTTGAACGCGCGTAAAACCACTGTTGGCAACAGTTACTTTTTTAATATAAGACATTTATGTTTTAACGTCTTAGACACGAATAATTTTTGAGCTATTAAAAGACAATTAATGTCTGAAATACAACGCATGAATGTCTTAAAAATTTAAGAAAGCATGAGTTTTGAAATTTTCAGACAATATATTTTGTGCGTAGCTACTAGCTTTGTACGATTACCACTTTTTCTGCTGGCCGGCCGGCCGGCGACCAGTGGGACGTTTGATCGGCCGACCGGCCAATATATATACAAAATTTAAAAATTATCCAACATTTTATAATGACCAGGAGAGCAACAGTAAAAACTCATGTTCCTACATTTTTGCAATTTCAAAGCATATGTTTTCACTAGAAAATATAGTGCGAGTGCCTCAAAGTCTATGTAAAGGAATATGTAAAAAAAGAAGTATGTTTGAATCGCATTGACATTGAGATAAACTTGGTATATGTTCGTACTTTAATTGTTTCTATTTTTCAACAGTTTCCATCGGTTTCAAACGCTGTAATGTGCTAAAACTAATCACGTGAAATAGATAGCCTATTGCTGGTATAGTACATTTATGCATAGCTTTTCACTTTTACTATAGCCATATATCTGTCCGTATGAATTGAAACGACTTGTATAAAATTCGAAATTATTAGTAAAATTTGTAGTACTGTAACTGTTTGGCAACCACCTATTAATGATTGATAGTCCTAGAAAAAATTCAAAAGATCTTTTTAAAATTGATGAAAGCGGTTCGACGAGTTATAGACCAAAAGTTTTATTTTAATACTATAAACTTTCGAAATTGGATGCTGACATAGCGGAATTCTCCAAACTGCAATGTAGTGAATGTGTTCCAGTTGCAGATTTCACATATTCAGCAGGATTTAGGGCATTTTTTGCCACCGTGTAAATTCCATTGAGTTAATTTTGTTTAGTAAGTATGAGTTAATACTATCAAATCCAGTCTTGCGTTAGGACTATTCGAACTCATAATTCCGAGTTGATTCAACTCATTCTTGGTTCAGTTATTCTGCTCCCCCGGAATCACCTCAACTCAGAGAATCAACTCAACTCACAGAATGAATTATAGTTTACGGGTATTAACTCAGAAATAACTAACATTCCGTCTGAGCTGATTAATTAACTCATTGGAATTTACAGTGCATTTTGCTACCAATTGATAAAGCTCAACAATACCTATATATTTTTTCAACTTGTTTTTGCTCTTTACATGTTTTATTCTGATGCAATTTTGAAATATATTCTTTATTCATCGCCCTTTCGTCGCACTTGTCAAAAATATTTATATATTGGTACTCCAGTCAAATATTTCATATATTTTTCTAGAAGGCAATGAAACCCAGATATTCTGAAGCGCTTTATTTCATTACACGAGCTGTCTAGAATACAGATGCAACCAAAGTAGTATCAACTGATGATTCAGTTTTAATATTGACCATAATGATAACAATGCTGGTGATAGGAAACCAAATAATAAATGCGCAAATGCAGCTAGCAACACAAACCCGTGCAGTAATCAAGAACAAGGCATAGTGAAAGTGATCATAGAAAGAGCTTGGATTAGTTTTACAACTTCAAAGATATAGACCTTTTTTCTGCCGTCAGTTTAAACTGATATCAGCAAGATATGGGTTAAAACAATCTTCCCACGTTTCTGTTCACAAAGTTAACATTAACGTGCAAAATTTCCATAAATAGCCCTATAAACGGTAACATTCCAACACTTTTCACCAGATACACTGCAAGCAAACGTAACCATACCGCGTCAAGTGGCTCTATAGCTACTGTCGTTTCCGCTTGTTTGTCATACCCTCCGTGGCTAACATCAGGACACATTTTAATCACCATCCCAGTTTCTTGGCCCACTAGCACATTTCGATCCACCAACGATAGCTTGGTGTTATTCAGGGCAAACGCAAACCCCATTAGTAATGGCATACTATCAAAAATGAACCTTAAACTCGCAAACTGAGTCGCAGCCACGCCTGAATGTTTTAGACCGCTTGCTAAGAATTCAAAATAGCTTGTCGTAAAATAGGTTCTTGGTGCTGAGTCTAATAACAGGTGAGCAGTTTGCGTGAACGAGGTGACCACTTCAGAATGCTTTTGAAGGGTTTCAACGATTTTAGGTCTAGACAAACCTGTTGTTAGGTGGACACTTTCAGAGTATAAGGTACCATTTAGAGCCACGTAATCGAAAATAGGCACGACGAGACGGTTCAAAATAGTTGCGTATGACGATTTGACATCAGAGAATAAAGGTTTGCTATCGGTTGTCACTAATATGTCTAAAATTTTTGTGCTTATCAAAAACAAGATGGTACTGAAATAAAACGATTTTGTCAAAATTTCAACAATAGAATGCGCTGTAAATTGTTGAGTAAATTTAAAACGCTGGGAATATTGAAAAGAAAATTTGAGTAATTTCAAAATCAAAACAGCACCGCCTGTCGCAATAGCCGCCATTGTAAGCTGCGGCTGAAATAGTAGTTCGGCGAGGTCTAACTGTCGGCTGCGGTCGCGCTCTTTATAAACCAGGGTGAGCTTCGTAACAAATACGGGAATACTAAATTTGACAAGTTCAGTTCGATCCCAATAATATGCAACGAGCGGATAACCAGTATCGTATTTTGACTCAGATATTCCGTTGATATATTGCCAAAATGAAGCATTCTCCGGCTGAGTGCTTTGAATTGTGCAGTGCAAATTGCAACTGCAAACATAGTGCAATATTGCATTAACGCAGCGTACCAATGGAGCGTTTGTGAGACGAGCACGAAATGGACTGCTCGCGTCTGGAGGTCGCTCGATTATTAGCTGTTTCATGGTGCGGATTTTGACGTATTTCTGCTAATTTTTAAGCTAAATTTTGCTATATTATTAATTATTATTATGTTTTAGATACTTTATGTTAATAAAATTGGAATATACCATGTGCATGCGTGATATAAACATCGCGTTGCTGCTAAAGTTATTCAATGCATTTCGCAAAATTTAAGTAAGTTCCACCATCGCCTGAAAATCGTTTTGCTAAAATTACCTTTTATGGCCTTTAGTCGTGTTTTTTTCATATATGCAGATATATATACTGCAAAATATGGTGGATTAAATTGACTGTTTCCGAAATAGGCTGTACGGGACTACACCAGGGATGGTAGTCTCAATGAAGAAGTTAAGACTGACACTGAGACAGTCTCAACTTCTTTGAGCCTGAGACTTGAGACTTTTTTTGAGAGAGTCAGACGTTTTTTGACACAATGCCGAAATATTTTAGAAAAATCCTAAATCACGAATGTTGAAGGTTCTGTTTCGTTAAAATCATTATTGATTGAATAGAAAAAACGATGCAAATATGGTAAACCTGACACTACGCGAGTCTTAGGAATTTTCCAGACTTGAGACTGAGACTGAGACTCCCATCCCTCGACTACACAAGCTGAGTCAGATTCGACCCTGTCAGAGAAACACGTGTGACTTGGTGAGTCGAATTTGACTCTGGCGGAGTTGAATTTGACTTTATTTATGTCGTTTCGTAAAGCTTATTTCGAAGGGGGTCGATTTGACTCACCATATTTTTGCAGTGTAGATACCTCGATAGTTTAGAAAACATACTCCAGTGTGGTGAACATAGATACAAGAGATGATCCTACAAAATTTCAATTAGGTTATACCCGTCTGTTTATTGACTCAAAGACTATCACATTTCAGTCACAGACCAACCCGAAAAATGGCACATTTTATAAAAGCGAAGCCAATAATTCACTTTGCATGGTATAATGGCTATAACTTTAAGGGTCCCTGTCACTTTAAGTATGATGACAAACAGGGTGTAACCGCGTATCCGTTTGCGCTAAAATTCGGCGTCAGTTGCTGTTTCCATTTCCGTTATAGATATACCAGAAATTCCATTATTTTTATGCTCAAGTTGTAAATCCCTCTAATGATATGCTGCAATTTTTCACAATGAGATAAAAAAATACGAAACTAATATATATATAAAATCTTTAAAATTTCTGTGCATCCGCTATATTTGTTTTGAAATTTTAGAAAGTACAGTGAATATTTGCACACCTCAATAATTGTGTTGGCAGAAAATAAAACATCTATGAAACTGTTATACTTTAATAGCCGTTTACCGGTTCCGTTTTTTGTGACCTCTATTCGTTTCCGTTACCGTTATTTTTTCTGCAAAACTTAGAGTTCGTATGACCAAAATTAGACATAAAACTTTCCGACGAAATTTCAATTTTTTTAACAGCTAAGCTTACATATGGTCATCAAGTGTCAAATATATTCAACCATTACTCGCGTAACCTTTTAATTACTGCAAAAAATATCGTCTAAATGCTCCTTTAAAGTTCAGTAGATTGAAGTATAATTAGGATTCGAATGTTTGAAATTAAAAATTTCCAAAGAAAATAAATTTTGTAGTGTCGAGTTTAACTATGGTCAACCAAAAGCTACTTTGGTCGATAATAACCCGGTCATTTTGTGCTTTTGTATAATTTGAGTTAGGATCTGAAAGCACTGTCTGAGACCTATTGACGGACGCACAAGTTTCATTTCAAACTCTTGTGTCGAAGCAAAAAAATTACAAAAATTTAAACTTTGTCATTCAAGTTGCCGTTGAGTTCAAATTTGGTCGGCAAAAAGACAGATTTTAACAAGTTGTTTTGAATTTCGTCTCAAGTGTTACCTGTCAGTCTAGGTAGGAACCAAGGACATCAGACCTTTCTACCAAGCAGCTGGAAAAGGATCGAAGTTTGAGATTCGGCGGAGCTTCGCCTGTGCTTGAGTTCGATTTTCTGTCAACCATAAATTAAGTACAGTAAATTTGAACATATTATCTGAATACTACTTTGAAGTTCTACGGATGATGTTAAAATTAGGGCCCATATCATCAAATTTTGTAAAGCAACTATCATCAGTTAGTAATAGGTTTTCAAACTCAGTAACCATTGCAGTTCTTGAAATCAAAATTTGTACAGTGTAGAGTAAATTGTGCACGAAAAATGTCAAATTTTGATCCTCAGCGTACACTGGTTCAAAAGTTACAATGACCTGTCATCAACAGGTGACAGGTGCACACACATTAGAAATACTGGCCTAGGATTCGAAAGATTAGAATTAGACACCAAAAATTTATCGAAAAATTAAACATTTCCGCAGTTGAGTTTTGCTATGGACACCAGGGCATTGTGGACCATAAAGCTAAACGCCATGCATGTTGAGTAAATTCTTGTTTTTACACAAAATGACCCAGCTGTAATATATTTATATTATAAAGTCGCTCACACGTTACCATACGTGCACGCCGCACATCCATCGTCCCCCTATACTGTTTTAAAAAGACTAGCTATACTGTTTGCGTAACTGTGTGTGGAAATTTTATCTCTAAACTGTTCGTGCATTATGTTAATATTAAATATAGAGTTGCGTGAACTGTCGGCCTTTATCGTTAGTCTAAAAGGTGTCGCCAGAAAGCGCTAAATAAGATAATTAATTTACTGCGTTATTTTGTTGCTTTTTGCTTGTATGCCAAAATTTTAAGCCAAAATTTGAATTTTCACGCCAAAATTTGAATTTCCCGCCAACATTTGAAATTTCCCTCCAAAATTTGAATTTGCCGCCAAAATTTGAATTTTCCCGCCAAAATTTGAATTTCCTGCCAAAATTTGAATTTTCCCGCCAAAAGTTGAATGCCCCACCAAAGTTTGAATTGCCTCCAAAGTTTGAATTTTCTCGCCTAAATTTTAATTGGCCGCCAAAATTTGAATTTTCATGTCGAAACTTAAATTTTCCCGCCTAAATTTGATTTGCCGCCAAAAGTTGAGTTTTCCCGCCAAAATTTGAATTTTCTCACCTAAATTTAAATTTGCCGCCAAAATTTAAATTTTCCCGCCAAAATTTGTATTTCCCGCAAAAATTTAAATTTCAAACCATAATTTGAATTTTCCCGCCAAAATTTGAATTTCGAATTTCCCCGCTAAGGTGTCCCTAATGCATCTATCATATAAAAATATTGTCCACTTCACTGTTTTCAAACATTTCAATATCCTAGACAGTGTCAGTGCAAAACAGTCTTCGTCGTGTAGGTGACACTATTGGGAAATAAAGGGTTTCGATAAAACATAAGCGGAACAAGCTATTGAGGTATTGAATTTCTTTTGAGAGGGGACATGTTGTGTGCCGAGTGCACGTATTGTAAGGTGTAAGTGACATAAAGCTGGAACGTCCCATATACGTATTTGGAGCAGCGTTCCAGCTTTATCATGTTTGCTTCATCTACAATTAACAGACAGCATATATATTCAAATTAGAACAGATTCTTAAAAAGTTTTATGAAGAATATTTTAGGTTTGCAAATTTGCAACCGCGTTGATTTGTTTTTGTTGAAGATGGTCTTGTTGGCATGAGAATTATAAGTGGCGATCAACCTCAGAGGGCTGCTCGCAGTTAAAAATTATGAAATGAGAAAAATTTGTTCCTTTTTACGAAACATCCTTTTCGTATTTTTATTCGTTCGCAAACTTCAAATGAGCGATCAGTTTTGTGCTCTCAATTATTTTGTCAAAGTTAATCAATTTCTCTTAAATATTTGCACTAATTTTTTTACAAGTTCAAGGAATCTTTGTGAAAAAATATTAAATATCGGCCCAAACCACGTGGCAGTATTTGTGATTGGTGGATCCAAGGATGGTGAGAGAACACGGCCACGTCACTTTTAACAGAGCTCAAACCAAACATTTTATATTAAGATTTAGTACTAAAAGTGCGTTTCGCTTGTAAATTTTTTGTGTATATTATACATTGCGTGGTCCCCGCCACCAGAAATTTGTGAATATGCAACAGGATTTCCGTTCTTGATAAAAGTTGAATTTATTGAAATTGAAAACGATACATTTTGGTCTTTACTATCAAATCGACATATGTTTGGTCCTCAAAAATTCATGTATATATATTCCCGTTTATGCACTAGAAAATACTTTATTTTCATGCAGTTGTTTTTGAATAACTTTTACTCTTAGTTGTTTGTTAACCGGGCAAAATGTGGCGTGGCACGGTAGAAAAAAACTCCGCCCAGTTTTTGTGTATTTTTATTTTAAAATTAACCATTTTGTAGTATGAAATTGAAAAAATACACAAATTTATTGACAGAAATTTTTTAACTTTTTGGAATAAATTCGATTTTCCTGATTCTGCAGTGACAACGGTGTCAAATAAAATTTCACGGTCACAGAAATTTATTATTTACAAGTGCAGTACTAGAGAATTTAGTGAACATTTGCAATTTTCTGATTTTTATCATTATAATTTATTTATTTTAAAATTTTAAGCGTGCAGCGCACTGAAGCCAAAAAAATGCGTCTGTGTGCAGCACACTGAAGCTAAAAAAGCTTCAGTGAGCAGCGCACTATTTCCTCAAAAGTCACCTGGTGTACTTGTTGTTAGAAGTAGCAAATTTAGCTTTAAGCCCAATTCACACATGCAAGTTTTTGCAGCGAGAACTCGCAGCTGCAACTTGCACGACATAATTGCAGCTGCAAGTATTTTCTGCCGAACATTCCGATTGACCAGTAAAACTGCAGGTCCAAAAAAGTCAAGTGACTTGCAACTGCATTCACAGCTGCGAATTAAATTCAATTGCATGAATTTCGGTTCATAATTTGCAGCTGCAAGAAGTTCAAAAGCTGCTTTGTGACCAAACTTGTACGTGTGTAGGGCTTTATTTTAATTGGATGATATTTTTTCACCTTCAGTTTCGGTACAGGTCCCTGCAAAATTTGTTAATCCGTGGCTCTTGAGTTTTTAACCTCTGCTGACTCTTGCTTCATATTGCTGCCATCTTTTGAATGCAGATACTTTACGTGCGGTGAAACGAAAAATGAAAAGATTGTTTAACGAATGACTTTATTCCAGCTAAAATTTCGGAAACACCTAACAATTAAAATATCGTTTGTTAACGGCTGTGGCCGGCGTTAGGATGGTCGGTCCCTCAAACAGGTCCAAGGCGCCTCCAATATAACGAATAACATTTCTATTAAAATCGCGGAATGCGAAAAAATTTTGTTTGCCAAAATGAAAGCACCACAAGGGGCGTGGCTCAGTTTTGGGGTTTATTATGGGTGCTTCCGCCAGCACTTCCTAACGGTTCTTCTCGTGCTGGCTAAAACATTGAAAAGACGAAACTCGTTTTCTCTTTAACATAGCCAAAATTTCAGCAAGTCTAAGATTAAGCCTGGACACAAAACCGTCCTTCTAAACATCTTAACTCGACTCTAATGATATTTCCAAAATGCGATTGAAAATATGCATGAGTTCTTTGGAAACATTTTTTATTGACATTTAAAAAAACACCTTTCAGAACGAGATATATAACTTCCAGTGTTTAGCGCAAGGTCATGCCCTCTGATTTTATTTCATAACTGAAAATATATTCGCAACAATAGAAAAGAACCTTCTACTGCAGGTACATGGTACAGTATTTTACTGAGGGGCAGGGTCAGGCGAGAATTTTGTACTAACACCTGTAACAAATTTCTCAAGAATTATGTTAACTGTAGTGTTAAACATTATTAACGAGGTTTTAAATTCGTTTAATCCGAATCTGTGTGTTAAGTTTGCGCAGTTTTGCCATTCTATAAAACAGATGTAATCTATATATATATAATTTGCATATAGAAAATTTTCAAATCGGCAGAAATGGTGAGAAAGATACATCTCCCTCACCCACTATATATACACATGTATCTTACACTGGTCCTATCACAATTTTAGTACTAATTCTTAATTCAAAATTTTGGTTTTGATCAGTGTTGAGCAGCGCTCGGCGGGTTGAGTTGGATCTGACAGCTATAAAATATGAATGGACCTCTTGTAAAACGCTTGCTTCCAACTCAACTTTTTGTATTATTTCTCTGTTTTCAGTTTCATTAAGATCAACTGTCATTAAAATGTACAAATCGCTCTTTTTAACTCCCAACATTCAAGTGCTGCTGCACTTAATAGTTAGGCAAAAATTCGTAATGAGTACAACCCAAACTGCGGACCCTACAGCACCTTTAAACTCACCGGTGAGTTCATTTAACAAAAATATTAATTCAAATTCTTCAAACACAACTGCTGATTTTGCATACGACCCTCTGCAAAATCTTGGCGGACCATCTAAAGTTGGGACAATTGAAAAAACGCAATACCTAACATTTTCGTTTGATAATACCGATTTAAACGCAGACATTCGTCTAAAAGTTGATGATGAAGTGGCTAAGATAGAACCTACACTGAATACAGAAGACAGACCGCGGCAAGTTAATACAGACATCGAACCACGGCAATTTACAGAGGAAAATCGATCGAGGTTACATGAAAGAGAGAATTTACAGCGGCAACTTGAAAAAGAAAACGGATCACAGCAACTTCAGCAAGAAAATACACAGTGGCAACGAGAAATCGAAATTGAATCGCGGCAACTGCCGAAAGAAAACACACAGCAGAAACTTCGAGCTGAAAACGCACAGCGACAACTTCAAAGTAAAAATGAACACATGAAACCTCATGAAGAAATAGAACGCAGACAACTTCAAAGTAAAGACGAACAACCGCAATTTCCAAGTGAAAACGCCCACCGACAACCTCAAACATTAAATGAACCACAATTGCATGAACCACAAAGATCGCTGCAACTTCAAGAAGAAAACGAATCACGGCAACATCAAAAAGGAAGTGGGTCAGAACAGCTTCCAAGAGAAAGCCAATTGTGGCAACATCAACAAGAAGGTACACCGGCACAACTTTCAGAAGAAAATAACGCCTGGCATCTTCGAAAAGATAACAGGCAGCGGCAACTTCAAGAAGAAAACATGCAGCGGCAACTTCAGGCAGAAATCAAGCAGCGGCAATTTCATGAAGAAAACAGGCAGTGGCAACTTCAAAGAACAAACGAACAACAGCTTCAGGAAGAAAATACACAGGGACAGTTTCAAAGAACACCTGACGATAACCTAGTGCCAAAACAATCAACAAATAATCTTTCAGTGTCATCAGTGAAACCAGACTGGCAACAACACAAAACCACTAGAAATTCACAAACGCCGAGCGTTCCCAAAACGGACTTTAATCCTAAGTTTGAGTCGCGCTTTCAAAAACGTGAACTGCCAACTGATCCGCTTGTTGAACGGAATCAATCCAGAGCATCGAATATGAACAAAGAACACGATTTCGAAGCAACGAATGAAATTGAAGATTCGACATCGAACAATCAATCAGAATTGAGTTTTGCAAAGCGACAAGAATTTGAAGACAAACTCAAAGTTCGCATTATTGATATTACTACTGCAGAATGTTCACATTATTCTGGTCAGTACTTTTCCGGATGGACCCGTAGCCAGCGGGGGCTGGGGCCTAAGCCCGCCCTAGAAGAAATTGCCCGCCCCCCAGAATTTTTTCAACCTTACCTATAACTCATCGAAACCCTTGTATTCCCCTTCTGAAAATGTTTAGCCTCCTTAGCAAGGTAGAGCTACGTACGGGCCTGCTGCCGTAGTTTAAATTAGAGACAATAGGTTTTGCCTCAAACTCTATATTAAAAACATGATCTTATCCAAAAAAAATTTAATATAAATATTCGAGATATACACGTTTTGAAATATATGTTTGGCAGCCGAAATTGCACAAACTTAGGACAAGTTGACAATTTTGAAAAACAAAATGTTTACGTTCGCACAACGGCGCATATACCAAGGAATTTTTACGAACAAATTCCCACCCTCGAACTGTGGAATTATATAGTGAATGTAAACAGTAATGCTATATTTTAGTGTTGAGATTTTGAATATATTTTCTGGCTCGCTACGCTCGATCACAATCTCTGCTGTTGATGACGCCTTTGCCTACGTCATTGCGTTTTATATTTCAGGCAAACGAAATTTAGACCGAGTAAAAATTTACAGTTCCGGCATTCGTATTCGGCGGTCGTCATCGCTGGCGAACGCAACCGGTGAGGATCTGGTGGAAATTGTTGAATTTCCGGGAACATATGATTTAGAAATTGCAGATATTTTTATATCGAATCGTGATATTTATCATATGATTGGTGACGTCACTATTCACGTTGTGGCCGGTCATGACGTTGGGAATAGGGTTCGGCCGGGCGGCCTACCGGTACAAGTGTTACCTTTGGAGTCGACGACTGTGGGGCAGGCATTCGGTGATACTTGCTACCCTGGAAGCCGGATTATTAACGACGATAATGGAGAGCCGTTGGCGTGGTAAAATTTGCTTTATTTCTTCGCTTTAAAAAATTACAAGTTCAAATAGATTTAAAAGCGTAAATGTATCATTCACAAAAAAGCACATGCACCAATGGGCTCATGTACAGATCAATGTCGGAGCGTTTTTCTACGGGACGGCAATAAAGCAAGCTGAAGGTTTACGCTATTTTTTGCTCAGACTTTGGTATAAGTTAACTGTTATGCTTAGGCTTAGAAATATGCTTATACAACTGTTGCGACCCTGCTCATCATACTGGCTCTACAAGTGTAAACGAGATATTATACAAGCGGCCTTGAAATAAGTTGAATAAGATATTACATTGCCTGACAAAATTGCTTATAGCTTTGCGTCATTAATTTTGTGCTTGGTACCGAAGTTAATAGAACATCTAAAAACAGTGGAAACCTCTTGGTTAATCAGTAGACGCGGCAGTACTTTATTGTACGCTGGTATTAATTGTGACGAAGGTACAAAATTTTTTGATGGGAAAAATGACTACTAGTAGGGTTTGCATTGTCACCCTCTATATTCTTTCACGCATAAACGTTTTCCATTTTATCCAAGATATCAATTCTAGTTGTAGATTATAACTCGGGACTTTGGGACCAACGGCGTTTAATCTACAGCTTTTATATATCGTACCTTAACACTGGAGCCCTTGGGGAGGGGTCTTTCACGCCTTGTGGCAAATTTGTAATCCGTGCACTATTGCTCATAGTTTATCATAGGCTCAATATATATGTATATACAATGCACATTCCAGTGAGTTGATTTTAATTCAGAATGAGTTCATTCCACTCAGAAGCCTGAGTTCTGAATTAGGTCTTTCAGAACTCAGAATTCTGAATTGATTTATCTCATTGTGAGTTAATTAATTAACAGATTAAATCAGCTCAGAATTATTTAATATTTACGTTACGAATTCAGAAAGAACCAGAAATGACTAATTCGCTCTCTGAGAGTTGATTAATCAACTCATCGTAATTTACAGTGTATTGATTTATTTATATCATTAACTTTTAGCCGTTACTGCAACCTTTGCGGACCAGAAGGGCGTCCAGAATCAAATTTTTCGATTGTAAAAAAGACAAATTTGCCCCGCCCGGGCTGTGATACGTTTCGCCAGGGGGAATTTTATACTCTTCGCCGCACATTCGAACTGCCGGATCTAAGTGAACGCCAGTTGAACTTGGCAAAAAGCTCGAATCCGTTGTTCGAAGATGCGTTCAGTTCTCAGGTATAGTCTGCGATGTACTTCCATTCACTTGAATGCAACGTCGGATTGACAAACCAGGGGGTCGACGTGCGATGGGTTGCGATAAATATTGGCAAAATGGCAAATACTTTGTAATGTATGGACTTATACCATTTTGATAAAAATTTCCAGTCTGTCATTCAAAGTTCTTTCCCTTCAAAAATGATCGAGGCCGATCTGCCGGCCTCGGCTGCTGGACCACTCGGCATACAGACTACTCGAAAGTAGTCAGCTCAACTCGTTGAACTAAAACATCATTTGTGGGGGCGAAGTTAACATTTTTATTGGGGCCCAAAAATTTTTTGTGGAAAGCGCTCAGTAACCTATGGTTTCATTCTAGCTTCGAGCCTGGTACGAGTGTAGCATTCTTAAGATGGAGTGAAAAAATAGACGGCGATTCAATCCATGTTGTTCACTTTTGACTAATAGGATTTGATATCAAAACAGCAGCGAATTTAGAATTTCTGACTGTTGCGGTATTCCAAATTCCACAGAATAAAATATTTCAAATTTAACACGAATGTCTAAAATATTATTTTTGAAAATTTTTTAATAAAATTTAATTTCTGAGTTTCACGATGATAGTTTAATCATTGTTTACAGAAATCAAGCGTCGATTGCCAGAACGAATTTCCACAAAGTGAAATATTTCAAATTTAACGCATATTTTTTTCATAGGAAATTTTTGAAATTTTTTCAAATTAAATTTGACTTCCGGGTTTCAGGACGGCACTCTGATCGCCCATGTTCGGCTATTAAGCAAACCAAAATCAGTCAGCATACGTCAATACTGCGCGTCACGTTGCCGTTCACCCCAGTCAGAACGAAGTCAGCCCAGAAGACACAACCAACTACTCAGACGATTTGGTGCCCCTCTGGGTAGAGAAACGTCACGACAACCTCCCAGACATTTTGAGCAGCAACAAAGTTGTTCACAGTGCCGGAATCAGTACCGACATCGGGTGAGAATACGGCAGTTGACGACCCGCAGTGATGCTGTTAACTGTGAGTTGGACGACTCCCAAGGTGGGACAGATTTGGTCGCTTGTTACCGGATCGAAGTTTTGTATACTGTGGATCAAAGGTTCGTTCAATTAATCAGTTGAACACTTTATGGTTTGAAAAAGTCATTTCTTTTACCGTAGAGCGAAGGTAACTTTCAGCCGTACTATAGTTATTGGAAGAAATTTTACTTTCAAACAGAGTTGAAAGTAGACCGCGAGGCACTATAGAGTCGGGAGTTTTTAGTCGAAACCTAATACAAACTTATGCGCAAAAAGAACAAGGACCTCATGATGATAAGCTTAAATCATGAATCTTTGCAAGATTTATAACTTGACCACAACAATGCTGATCCACATGAACTATCTGGCCTGTTCACTGGGACATAAGGCGGCTGGGAGACTTAGAGACTGTGAGGCTTAGGCTTTATGCTTATAGTAAACATTCCCTTATAGTTAACATGGACCAAAATGTGAATGAAACGGTCGCTTTAAATTATCACTAAGCCAATTTTAGACACCCAAAACCGGTGGAACGCAAATCAATAGCCCCTGATCAACAGCTATCCCCTGATTTTCCCACGCCGCAAAGCCGACCAAATCCCCAACCAACTGTAAGAACAACTAAGGTAACGCCGGCGACGCAACAGGCACGGATCAAAATTAGACAAGCGTCCAGTGACGAAACGGTTACAAGCGAAAATCGAGGCGACCCTTGTGAATTTGAGTTAAGCATTAAACGAACATGGTGCCGCGGATGTTGGTGGTGTCCGGAAATATTTTGTTCAAAACCTTGTCGATGTTTTCAACGTGACGAAGTGTTTTGTCAATATTAGTAAAAAAAATTGCGACATGATTTGAAATTTCAGAGCCAGATCAAGGTGCTGCCTGATGGGATGGCCGGAGAATTATTAGTAGAATTTTGGAATTTTACTCGCTAGGGCTTAGACGCAAAGGCTTATAGGTTTGCGCAAAAATTCGAAGATGTACTGGTAATGAATGAGTCATCCGCTTGTAGTTGATCCCAGCATTTAGAAAATACAAACGTTACTTTTCGACTACGGTTTCTAAAAATAGGGAAAGTGGGCTAATTGAATTTCAACTTTGTGTCAACTTACTTTCGCCCACTAATTTATAAAAAAGTCAATTTTCGCTTTAATGCTGCAAGTTATGAGGCAAGTTGTAAATCGAACTTCTAAGTTTAGTTTTGTCCATCTTGCGATATTTTTACTATATATAAACGACAGGAAAGCGGGGTTTGTGGCAAACAAACAATTGCACCAGAATATAGCCAGGTGTGACCGGATATTCGTTACGGATAAAAATCGGTGTCCGCTTTCGTTACGGTTTTTAGAAATATCAGAATTTTTGTTATTTGTGTGCTCATTATGAGTTATTTATCACATCTTGCAATTTTTTGTCACAAATATGCTGCAATTGTACAAAGTCAAATAAAAATGACTAATAAAATTCAGCTAACATTTTCATTAATGCGTGCAATGACAATATTTTCTTAAAAAGTTTACAAAGCAAAGTAAATATTTGCATACCTCAATTGTACTGGCTGGCTGAAAAATAAAACGTTTTTAAAACTTTCTACCATGTATGACCGAGAAGCCAAATATTTCTCCATTGTTCAAGCTGTCATTAATTTGTTTCTAATATCTGTTTTCTGTTTCCGTTATTTTAATCACAACATATTCGTTTTCGTTTCCGTTATTTTTGCAACCCTTAATTTGTACTTTAGCAAAAACCGCACTACTGTCGAAATTCTTGACGCTGTAAAATAGTGGCGCATACTAAAAAGTATATGTATGGAGGATTTGTACTTCCCAAACTTCATAAGAATTAAAATTTAACAGTGATACTACTGCACTTTTGATTTCAATTATTTGTCCCGTCCGCTACATTCTCGAGCAACATTTTTTTCTTGAACTTATCATACCTTCGCCAGATGCAATCGATGCTAATTTCGCGGTTCAGAACTTGTAGACTAATAGACAGGGTCCCCCAGTCTTGTTTTTATCTAGCTTTTACCGTACAAAAATCTAAAAAAACACTTTTAACTATATTGAATAGCCACGCCGGAGGGGCCTAACAGATCGCTTGTTCCATCTTCTGTTACCATATGGTAAATCGAATGCTTCCCTTTCATGTAGCTTACGTTCTACAGCTGTGTTTTATATGTCTGTAATGGTTTTTTGTGCTTCAAGACGAGGACCCGACGCCAAGGAAGTAGCCAGAATTTCAAATCTGAAGTGTACAATTTCATGTCCAGAAACATTTTTAGCGTTTTACGATCCAGAAGGTTATTCTAAGAGTCTGTTAAAAAAGATTTTGTCTGGGCAGAAATCTCGAGATGGGACATATCGTATCGATCGCAACCCAGGTATACGACCCTGCCGGACGCTTTTCTGTACAGGTACATATACAAAAAAGATATTCAGGGGTTATATATTTCGGAAATTTATAAATTAATGAAAAATGGACACTGCCACAGGTTATAGAATATTAACCTTAAGCATTAATGTTAAAAATCTTATACTTATGTGTTCGATAAAAGGTCGCTTGCAAATAACGTTCACGTGAAGTTTTTACCCTCAAGAAATGCAATCATGTCTACACCCTCCGGGCCCATAGCCAAAGGGGTGGGGCAGGAGGTTCAACCGCCCCTGCAATTTTTGCCCCCACCCTTACAAATTTTCAACCTTGCTTGTTAGTCACAGAAATCCCTTGTATGCCCCAAGTGAACAATGTTAAGCCCCTTGTCAAGGTGACCTGGCTACGGGCCTGACACTCTCGCGTGAGTGTATATGGCTAGTGATGTTGATATGTTTTTGTATTTACGCTGACACACCGATTCACACGGTATATTTTGAAAGGTTACTGAATAATTTTCCACCCATGCGCCGGTGAAGATATTGTTTTTTGCGTTCGTTACAGATGTACCTCTTCAATACGTGTATTTGTTGTATCATCCAGCCAGAGAGAGTTGTTTTGATTAATCTATTGATTGTGGTGTTTTGTTTAAAACTAAAGCGGATTGCGTAATGGGGAGGCAAAAAAGGCTTAAATCCGCTATATATTAATTGAGTCACATTGATTTTACGCAAGATTCGCTAGCGAAACGTGAGCCAAGGCGTCCATAAACATTTTCAAAGATTTTGAAAAAAGTTGTTTCTTGTTAAACCAGACTACAAATTTCAAGACTGTCCTTGCCAGTTTTTCAGTACGACGCATTAAGCACGTAGTATTTGGGCCCCCGGGCGCTCGAGGGGGGCCAAAATGTTGAAAACCCTTTACACCCATTGGCTTAGAAATTATATATTTAAACCATGATTTGTTTAAATTTTTAACGCTGTGGTTTAAAAGTATAAAGGCCAGGCTTTGAATTTTCGGCCCGCGGAAAGGTCACGCACGGAACTGCAATGAAGTAAGTTAAAGCGTTAGACAGACTTTTTGCTTAGGCTTAGGCTTAGGCTTATGTTTTAGGCGAAGGTATATGCTCTTTCCTGCGCTTAGGCTCAGGCTTAGGCTTAGGCTTAGGAATACTACTGTTACAGCCAGAGTGTAGCTAGATATCTGTTTCCGTTTAGAGTAAAAATCGATGACCGTTTTCATTATAGAATTACCGGGAATTATGTTCATTTTGTACTCAAAATTAGTTAAAAATCACGTATATATATCGCAATTTTTCATTACAAATATGTTGCAAATGATTTATAATCAAGGAAACATTACGAAATTTATTAAAAATCTTAAAAATTTCGCTGCGTCCGCAATTTTTTCTTTAATATTTTTTGAAACCCAAGTAAATATTTGTATACCTCAATTGCGTTGGCCGAAAACTAAAACATCTTTAAACCTTTTATACTTCAATATCTGTTTTCCATTTTCGATATTTTGATCATTCGTCGTTTTTGCTATTTTTTACTATCCATTTGCACCCTGGTTACGGTTCTGTTCTATACATTAGGCCAACCTTATAATTAGAGTGAGATTCAGATTTAAGCTTCAGAATGGTGTTGTGTCGGGCGGCGCCGGACCAAGCTGGGTGTCATAAAACATAACAAAAGATACAATGTCACGCTTTAATCTTTGCAACAATTTCGAAAAATTACGCCCAATCATATTAAGGTGTTCGTATTTGCTTCAGCTTAAAAGCATAAATCCTTGCGTTCATCAGGTGTAGCGATTTTTGTCGTGTAAACGCTAGACGCCAAATGCCGAACTGATTCAAAAATTTTCCAAATACCTTCGTGTCAGAGGTGTTCGAAGCTCTGATTCACAGTAACGTTTTAGGTGTTAATGTGTTACTATGACAACCCACCATAGCTCAAATAATTTTTCAAAGGTTACTTTGCTAATCAATTTAACCACAACAAGAGTTTAGTTTGGTGTTTTTTCTGTTTTAGACATCCTGTGTAGTATAGTGAAGGATTTAGTAGGAGTCGCGCTTTAATTTATTATTCCGTATTGAATTTCTCGGCGATATAAGTCGTCCGCATCAGCGACGACAATGGCACTAAAAATCGGCTCTCATCTGGCATTTAGATATAAACCGGCCCACATCTAACTATTTAAATAAATGCAGATAAACAAAGATTTTTTTTATTTGTTGAATGCTCCAAATTTCAACCTGACCACAGGACCTGGTGCGTCATATGGTTGCTCCACCCGTGTTCTAAACCGACTTGCAAATCTTGAAAAGTTTTTCTGTACGTTTTTTCTCCTGTTTACCAGTTTTATCAGACCAGGCTGATTATTTTATTTCGCGCCTTAAATTCGAAACATTTACGAGTTATCGATTTTCAATGCTGAGACGGCAAAAGCTAGCGGCTCAATCCTACTGTTTTATCTGTATTTGAAGACGATAAGTGTTAAATTTCAGATATAATTCAACTGGCACAATAAGTCACGTACAGGGTTAACGCAAAGCCTGTATTATTTAACAAATTTTTAAAGCGTGAAAATTTCATTAAGTCTAAAGTTCCTGTAAATCTGGTGTGACTTGCCATTACTCGAAGGCTTTTGACTTTCCTGATGCCCAGAGCCGTATTTTCAACTGTGCCTAGCGCCTATCACCAGTAATATAATAAGTGATTTTCTAAACAAGCGAACTGCGCAAACTGTAAACAAATCTGCGCACAACTTTTCGGTGACAGGTGCTCAAGCCTAAACATAAACCAAAGCCTAAACCTAAAAGCATAATCTTTAAGCCTAATGGTCGGCAACAAGTTGTCGAGTCTATGAGATGTCGCGTTATGAAACGTCCGTCGACGAGTTGTCCGGGCGAAGAAATGTTTTATGATATCGCGCAACAAACATCTGCAAATATATACACAAAATATATTGACAGAGTTGTTTGGTATAAAACGCGATATCATAATTTCGGCATCAACTTTGAGATTGCATAGACTCAACTCAGTTGACCTGTATATATATATTTTAATTAGCTCTCACGCTACTTGCACCTGGCAACGGCTAATGCGAATATTACGTGATTATCACGCTAGCTCTCACTTATTTCTACTTTTTGAGGAAAATATATTTCATTTTTCATTTTATCAATTTTAATATAGTCTTTCTTGTACACTTAATATTGCAGATGATAATAACGTGCGTTCGTTTTCCACATGAATGTTTTTTTATTTAATGTGAGATATAATTTCAAGTTAAGACTCCAACCGCGACGGAAGACGATAAGCATCATCGAGTATAGGTGTACAACGCTCGAAACTGTAAGGTTTTCTACGTCTTGTGGAGATTTTACACTGCGCATGCGTCTTTTTGATGTTCTTTTGATGTTCATAATATTGTCTATGCGTGAAACTAACATATTTTATCAACTGTGTCTAACAGTTTTTATCAACAACAGCTAATACTACGGTTCCATTTAAATCCTTTGCATCAACGACCAATGTATAGAACAATGCCGTAAAACAGTAATATAAGCATACTCTGATGCCTAAGCCTTAGCTTAAGAATGAGTTTATACATAAACCTAAGCGTAATCGTAAGCAAAAAGTTAGTCTAAATCTTAAGCTTACGTAGTGTCACAGAAAAACATTCTGCCCCTGATCTTTGGACCGCATCAACAAGCAATAGTTTTGAGTCCCAAGGCGGCGCAATAGATTTTTAAAATGGTTTACAATACAGTTTACAACAAAGTAGGCATACGAAAATACTTTCACAGTTTTAATGTATAGATACACGTTTCCTTTTTGTACAGGCTCAGGCGTTCGTCAACCTGAACACCGAGCGCAGAAGAAGTTTTAGTTAGAACAACGCGAATCTAAATCGCAAATTAAATTAATATCGCTTCGCTGCTGTCTAAATCAATTTAGGAAGACGCAAGATTCAGAACACCGTTCTAAGTTCGCTTATTTTGGCTTTTTTTGCTGCTGCTTTTGTTGTTGTTGCTGCTGCTATTGTTGTTGTTTGTTGTTGTTGTGGTTGTCGTTGTTATTATTATTATTGTAGTTGTTGTTGTGTTGTTGTTGTTGTTGTTGTTGTTGTTGTTGTTGTTGTGTTGTTGTTGTTGTTGTTGTTGTTGTTGTTGTTGTTGCTGCTGCTGCTACCGTGTTCAAAGAATGTGTTCGTGCTACAAAGTGAAAAATTTATGTCCTACAAATCAAACTGCAAATCTATATATCGTTTAGCAGCAGTTTTAGGCGGGGTTTCCTAGTACATTTCTATGGGGTGAAAAAATTTTAATCTGGACCATCATTAAAAATTCCCAATGTTATCTTAACACTAGAAGTTGCAGACATATGACTTAAAGTCGACCTCTGACTTGAGTCGATTTTGGACTCAGGTCAAGAAAGAGAATTAACTTTACTGGTCGAAATTTTTTGATGATTGCTATCTTTCATGATACCATTTTAAAGTTAACACTGATAGATCAAAATTAGCGCAGACATCAGCAACTATTGATTATTTGGGAAAATTACAATGCGAACCTCTCGCTTAAAAGTTAAAACGACATAACTTAAGTAAAATCATGACTTTAGTTAGAATTCGAGTTAAGTCGTGTTGCTGCAACCCAGCCATTCACATCGTTGGCAGCGCACTAAATCAGTTATTTGATAATAACTCATTAACCAATTATCCGATTGCGAAAAAATTAACACCACTGGACTCAGCTTCTCAAGCTACATCCAATGTATATAATTTGTTAAACTTTTTGACAAAACATTTTTTGGGTCCAAAGTGGGAACCTCGTGAACTTAGAATTTTCAAAATCGAACCCTTATTTTGCAAACGCCGTCTGGAGAGATAACGCACAAAAGACCGACCCCACCAATTTGAATTCCTCCATACGTCTCCGCTTTTGGTTCCAAACAATTTATAAACTTTGTTAGAAATATAATTTCAAAATTGCGTAAGGTGTCGTCTAAACGTTCATCTCCTCGTTAGAAAATTCTGCATTCGTCACTGTTTGTGCTATTTTACACTGATATGTTGATCATTTATTATTCTGCGTGTTTTTGTTGGTCAGACACTTTTCATGCCGCTCTCTAACCGCGTGGTGAAATCTGTTCACGACATTCTCCTTGTGTTCGCCGCTTAGATCTCTGGGGGGTCATTTTTCTTAACAAAAAAGCCTAAATTAGGTGGCCCGAAAAACACGTTTTTTTCATTTTTTCTGGCCCCCACGTGTCGAAATGGTTTTGTCCTAGAACATCGACATTTTTTCGCAATAACGTGGTTTGCACATTTATTTCAGTGCGGAACCTGATATGGTATACTACAGTTTTTGCGCATTTTTATACTGTAGTGACCCGAATAAGAGAGGCGGGTAATAAGAGGAGGGTCCCCATTCTGAGTCCAATCAATAGGAGTCCGTATCCCTAATAAGAGTCCGTACGCGGATAGAGTCCCTAAACCCTAATTAGAGTCCATAAATGTCAATTATCTCTAATTGTAGCGCATAGATGACTGTAGGACCAAATAACCTTGAGTTCGGAACTTAAAAGCGCACTTAAGTGTTGATTGTAACATTCCAAAGTATAACCTTGCATTATCGCTCAAGCTTTTGATGCAAGGCAAAAAACGTTTAATTGAACGGACTGTTGCAATACCGTATATATCAGTAAAGAAGGGTGGCGGAGGGCTGCAGAAAATAAATAACTGTCCGTAACCGAATAGCAAGGGGGTACCTGTAAGCATGTGAGACATGCTTGTCCGTTATGTGCACATGCAATATAGTGCAGTGCACTGTATGTATGCTAGCTGGCAACATACGGTTGACAAATATAGTCGACGAAAAATGCAGTTAGACAGGCGGGCTGCGTGGCGCAGTGGTAACAGCGTCTGCCTGACACACAGAGGGTCGCTAGTTCAAAACCACCCGTAACCCGCTTTTCCAGCTGCTTAGTAGAAAGGTCTGATGTCCCGGTTCCTGCCTACACTGACAAATAGGATGGACGGTCAAGGGACGACCTTGTTGAAAATAAGGACATGTAAGCATGTGAGACATGCTTGTCCTGGTGCATATGCAATAAATGCAATGCACATTGTGTTGTACGGTCGACACATATAGTCGACGAAAAATGCAGTTGGAGAGGCGGGCTACGCGGCGCAGTGGTAGAGTGTTCGCTTATGGATCTGTAGGCTGAGAGTTCGATCCCCGCTCTAGCCCGCTTTTCCAGCTGCTTAGTAAAAAGGTCTGGTGTCCCTTGGTTCCTACCTAGACTGACATGGGGGCTACGCCGTGAGCGCAATGGCAAATTGCCGTCGCTATGAACACGGTATCCAGTCGAAAATAGGCTGGATGGTCAAGGGACGACCTTGTTGAAAATAAGGGCATGTAAGCATGTGAGACATGCTTGTCCGTTATGTGCACATGCAATGCCAGCTGCTTAGTAAAAAGGTCTGATGTCCCTTGGTTTCTACCTAGACTGACAGTACCCTCTGGAGAGGCCAAATAAATGTCAGTCCCCCCTCTTATTCGGGTCACTACAGTATAAACGTCGGACAATATTTTGCACTTGAATTGCTGAAATTGGCAAAGTCGACATCTTTATTGTTCGTGGTTTTCAGTGTGGGCGGAAGCGCCCCCCAAACCAGCAATTGGGTGCCCTTTCCGGCAACAGGCCCGGTGTACAACCAATCCTGTTACCTACTGCTGTCCCGTGGAAAAACGCGACGCTTTTGAAAGTGACGTTGTCCTCGAAAACCGAGCCAGTATCTCTTCATAAATTAAATTTCTGATATTCAACTTATCATTACAAAATAGTCTTCTATTGTATTTATTAGTGTTCAATAAACATATTCCAAAACTATCGTTAGCTGACCTTTTATATACGAATTAATTTTTCCATTTGAACACATGTCAACTTTCACTAAAAACCTATTTAATCTTAGCCTTCTGGTAGTGTTTTTATAAACAACTATATTACCTGTCTTTCGAGACTTTATTAGTCAACCATGTGTTATATGTTACCTGAGATGAAACCTGAGGTTTAGTTCTTAAATGAATGGTTGTAACCTGTATTCTAAATTACCCGATGAATCCATTTAGAATGATGATAAGACTGAAAATTCACGCTGCATGCAACGGTTGGGTCATCTTACAGGTTTACCATTTCATAAACATTCATTTCGATGCATTCTAACGCTATATTGTAATTTGTATCTCTAAAGGTAAATTCATCGATATTTGTTTAAATGTTGGAAACATAAATATGTGTGAGTTCAGCACCAATATATTATCGCTACTAGCGCAATAAATGCTTGAGCAAAAGGTTTAAGCATAGCATTCTGTTTATTTGGTTATAATTTACACAACCAAACTAAAATTGTTCCAGTCTTATAGTTCTACTAGTTTTGATATGGTCTATGAACCCCAATCTGTAGCCCCCCCCTTAGGTTTTTTCTGTGATCCACGCCCATGTTTAACAGTGTTTTAGTTCTCGCAGCGGCAGCTCTTTGCCAGGTAGGTACCGCCGACGAAAGACAATCATTGATTCTTCAAACAAACGTCTTTATTATTTATTTATCAAATTGAGTAAACTTAGAATATATATACTTACAAATATATATTTAAATATATTATTTACATATTTCTTTTCGTCAACTTGCATAGTTGCAAGTGTATCTAAATAAAGCAAATGCTATCTTTGCGCATCGCTTCACTCTCATGAGCGTAGTCAGGATTTTGGTTTAAGGGGCATATTTCAATGGTATACATATACATATGTACTCTATGTAATGGTGGATGTTACCAGTACATGCACGTAGCCAGCTCAACATGCTAAGTGGGGCTAAAAATTTCCACGGAGGGGCATCCAAGCATTTAGAACATCTAAAAATTATAATGAAGTCTTTCTGATGCTGAGTTGTTACCGCCCTGCTACGATAACAGCTGATTTGGGATTGCTTGAGGGTGGCAGTTCACATTTCTGGTTAAGTTTCCTTCAAATTGCAAGGGGTTTAGAGGAAGACGGAATCCTTAACGATTGGAAAGTAAAACAGTGCCCATTCCTTACATTTCTATAGATACGGGGGTAGGAACGTTTTCTGTTTGTTAAATTATCACTAGTTTGGGGGATAGAATTAATTACCGTTGCCAATATTACATACAAATTACACGGTATGGATTAACAACAATAATAGCTTTTCTCCAACAATGCGAACAAAGTTAATTGAATACTGTCACAAGTTTTATTCCTTCCGCCAGCCTGTAGCCTGTGGGAACCAGGTGAGTCCAGCCACCATATGAAAAATTTTGGTCTCCCATAGGAAAATTTCAGATTAACGTTGAATATACGAAAACCACATCAAATACCCCTCCTAAAAATGGTTTTGCCCCCCCACTTCCGGCATGTTGAGCTAGATATGGGTCGGCTCTTTCGTAGAAATAACTTGTAGAGAAAAAGTATTGTTAATACTATGCGGTCTGCGCGAACCCTGTTCGAAGTTTTGCCCGACGTTAAGGTGCCACGCCGGATATCGAACCTCGGCCACCTTGCACTCGAGTCAAGCATGCTAGCAGTACACCATGTGGTTGATTGCAACAACTTCATATTACAGTTTATCTGCACATGTATGGCAATGTTTGCTGTTACATACACTTACGGTGCACTTATACCGACAGGTATGTGCCTACCTGTTTTCTCTGTAATGGGGCCAGGGCGATACCGCGCATCTGAAAATACAACCAAAACTTTGTTGGTCCGTTCTACCAGTCCATACCTGCAATACTGACGCAAAACCTCGCATTACCGTATTGAACTATTCGATTCCGGAAGCCGAAAATTACTCTGTACTTCCGACTATAAGAGACGCTGTCTTTTTAGCCCTCACCCGCTTGCTCAAAGTCGTAGCGAGGGATCCCAGATGTACCCACCCCCGATCAGAATTCATCTCTGTTTGGCACGGACATTGTCTCATTGAAGCACCGTTAACGATTTGCCAATTTCGTTCGAAGATTTAATATTTTAGTTGTTTTTCGATACCGGCCCCCTGATATCTAAAATCTAAAATACGCCATCAGGCAAATATACAACAAGGGGAGCCGACAATATCCCCTGGATATAGCGGGAAGATTCAGCAAAAGATACTTTTGTAGGCTGTCGCATAACCCACAGGTGTCAAAAAGAATTTTCTCACTCGCTGTGCGTACTGGCAAAAAAGATTATGATGGGGTTATCCTCTGCTGAAATGAAATCCTGGCTACACCGCTGTACGCCATTGCTGTCGCTATAGGAACCGGAAATCAGGTTTTTTGTCGGAGGTTGGCGGCAAAATGTCAAGTTTGTTAATATGCTCGAAACTCGAGAGGCGAAACGTTTAAGGGTTAAAGTTAAACGGGAGAAAAATTAATCAAGTTACCTGGCTGGTTAATAGCTTGGGGGACAGTATTTTTTAGCATTTGGGCTAAATGCTAATGGGTCTAGCTGGTTTATTAAGTGGGGTCATGGACATAATGAACAAGGAACGTTGTTCTGCGGAACTGCAATTAAGTAAGCTTAAGCTTTAGACTATTTTTATGCTTAGACTTAGGCTTAGGTTGGTTTAGGCTTAGACTTAGGTATAAGCTAGTTCTTAAGCTTTAGGCTTAGGCTTAGGGTTAAGAATATGTTTGCACTACCACTGGCCCTGTTCTTTACATTGGCCATTAAGTTTAAGACTTTCGAGCAAATATTTTATATACCTATAGTTTCAGTTAATGACTGTACCGTTATGTTAAGGTGAAACTATTTGTCGTAGTTGGCAACTGGGCTGTCTCAAACACTAATGTAACTTACACAATATCACGCGCACACCAAATAACTTTTGAGTGGGTAGTGTCATGGACACTAAAGCTTGTTTGGCTTCAATATCCTTGATAATGAAGTTTTTGTCTTCAGTATCCTGGACACTGAAGCCAAGAATGCTTCAATGTCCTGGATGCTGAAGTCACCCTCAAAACTTACCTGTTGCACGCATGATATGATTTGTGTACAATTTAGACCCGAACAGGCTTGAAGTTACCTATGTTTTGGTTATTTTTGATTTTTCAAATTCAAGCAGTGATTTTCAATTTAAGTTTCTTATTCAAACGACAAATTGTCTTGCTTGATTTGAATTTGACAATTTATGTAAAAACGAATTTCAAAAAATCTCAACCGCTTTGTGATACATTCGACACTGCTTAGTTATATTAATAGTTGCAATGTTGTGTGGATTATACATTCAAACCAACAACTTTATGGCCCAACCCTGCTGAGATCCCACTAGTTTGGGTTTATCGCCGTATTTAGACAGAATAAATAGAGGATTGCACTAAATATATACTTCTGAACACTTTTGAAAACGGTAAGCGTCATGCAGGACGGCGCCTTGTCAGGATCGAAAATTTTCAGGGGGCATTTTGTGGTTGGACGCCGAACCTAATCGAGCCGCTACCCGTGGCCCGGGTCAAACATAACGCGGACTATTGAAAACATTTCCGGACATCACTTTAACGATGCAATAGGGACGTCATACAGTCCTGTTGCCAGGTCACCTTGCAAGGGGGTGGGGGGGCAAATGTTTCCAGGTGTGCTCAGTCCCCGCTGGCTTCCCTTGGCTACGGGCCCGACTCCAAGAAGTATGTTTGGGCTATGTAGATGTTTTAGTGAGAAATGAACGGGCGAAAATCGTCCTATTCCGCTAGCAATCTCGTTATTATATCTCGACGTATTTTTTACAGAATTTGCAGTGTGATTCGTAAAAAATCATTTCAATTCTTCTATAAGCACTCTCTTAAATGGCAATAAAAAGCTGAAGACAACGTATGTTCAAGGTTAAAAATAAAGTACGAAAATAGGGGTCATATTTCATGCGCTGGGTGCGCTCTGTTCTGTGTAGTTTAAGACAGGAAATGTTGTCTAAATAGTCTTTTGCCTAAAATAGCACCATAAATTAGCGTTGTACTCATTTAAAGTGATCGAAAATACAACACGTAGCGTACGTATATGCCATGTGGTACTGTTGCCCGAAGGAGGGAAGGTTAAACTCTGCCCCGCTGGAAAAATTGCTAGCGCCTCCCTGAAAAAGATTACGCCCCGCTTATAAATCGTGTAAGTTCAGCCATTGCCACATCTACGTCGAGCTCTCTGCCGATGTGAGCGTAGGCAATTGTTTAGTAAAATTTACGGACAACAAGCCAAAAATTCAACGTGTAATAAGCCAAAATATAGCGACTGCTGGCGCACTGCAACCATTGGTGAGTTTATCCAACGCACAGTCTCATGCTGGGCTCCTAGAGCGAGTGCGTACAAGGTTCGGTGAGCATGGAAAGTTTGTTTTTTACGCTTCGGTGCAAAATTTTAACGGTTGCAAAACGGTTTGGGTCGGTACTTGTTTTGAATAAATATTTTTAGATCACTATTGCTAAACGGTAACGTGGCGTTAAAGGTAGCTTATGGTGCTCTAATATTATTCATGTTTACATGATTTTGCGGCGAATTCAGAGTATTCTACCTATGCATGTTCAGGAGTTCTTCTACATGCTGCCAACTTTGGCCAGTGTACAGAACAGGGTTGTAACAGTAGAATAAGCTTATACCCAAGCCTCAGCCTAAACCTAAGCGTAAGAATGAGCTTATACCTAAACGTATGCCTAAGCGTAAGAATGCGCTTATACTTATACTTAAGCCAATGCCTGACACTATTCCACGATAAAGCAAAAAGTTAGTGTAAAGCTTAGGCTTACCCTGTTGCAATCCAGCAGAAAAACAATCCGCCCTTGATCTATATATGCTTAACTTTTAATCTGCTGTGGAAACTGTAGCTTGCTCCTGTATCACTTTGTTGACTCAAAACCGACTAAGTCACGTTAGGCGTGTAAAAACATTCTTTACGCGAAATACTATATATCTCTGCAAGTATGTGAACGCAAGGACTAATTTTCTTCGGCTTGGCTAAGGTTTTCTGCGGCTTTCTAGTTACGAACAGTTCCCTTAAATTTTTTGCCATAGAAAGTTACCAGTCAATTTAACAAGACTTCACGCATTGCAGGGGCGTCCGCAGAAAAATAAGTTTGGAGGGGCACCGAATAATTTTGGGGCGCCCCTACAATTGTAACTTTAGAATATGAAAAAATATGTTAAAGCAAAAACCTGTAACCCCCGTACAATTTCGGCTCTGCTGGGCATCGTTACAGCTGAAGAAGGTGAAAGTCTGCAGGTATCGTTACCTTTAGTACACTAGAAAACACATTGTGAGTTTCAGATGAACAATTTGAATTTTATACACCACCGGGACAGAGGTGACTTAATCACCCCCCAACTTCTTTCTATCAATCCTTAACTGCAGATTGCAGGGAACATAAATTCTAAAATGTAAGAAAAGTTTTTTTAAACAATATTTTTGTAAACCTCCACTGTTCATCGTACAGAATTAGGTTTTCCTGCAAGCCAACGATAGAACCGGCCATCACCAACGGACCCAGACGGAGAAATGGCGTACACAGTCACCCGCTCCGTCAGAATTTGTTCGTGATAAAGTCTCATCTTACAATTTTTCCCCATCAAAATTTGCCACATATATAGAACACCGTAATAATTGCGTTTCATAGCATTTGCCTACCCCCGTCACAAATTACTTGATTTCGCCGCCGCCTGCCAGGTACCTAACAATAATACATTTAGTTTTACTTTAAGCTAAAAAAAACTTTTTCTAGTTTGTTCAAAGCTGTGTACGTGTACATAGCGGTTGCATTTAGAAAATACAAAAGCATTTAGATCAAATTACTATATTTCGTGTTTAGTTCTATTGTGTCACACTCTCTCTTTCTCTCTCTCACGATACAAGTCGTAAAATATGCATTGTTAAAGGTGCAAAACCTAAACTTAGACACCCATTCCGCAAGAGGGAATGTTCAAAATTGGGGTTCGTTGCTGGCAGGTGGCCTCTCATCAGAGTTTAAGCATTCAGATTATTTCATTTTCGACCTCATTTTATAATTTAATATATAGATACGTTTAACGTGGAAAGATATTCAAATACGTCGCTAAGGGGGCTCACTATGTTATATATTCGTGCCTGAACTTAAAAGCTATGCTTAAACTGGTAGTTACTAATGTTTCTGGCAAAGCTTTTGGCAAACAACTATTCCAAGCATAAACCAGTAATTTCTATTAGAATATTCTATGCTATTGCTGTAGGTATTTATAAATATGCGATGACGCACGACGCCTCTGGAAATTTGGCAAAAGGCCAAAAAGTTGGGCACACGGCCTTTGATCCCTATTCGATAGACTCTCTGGTTGACAAGAGGAACCCGAAACGGTGCTGATATTTAATTATTTTATGGAATATTTTGTATTTTTGCGGTGATGTATGGATCTAATGAAGAAATGTACACTCCGCGTACAGGCAATTGCGACATAGGAGGCGGTGAATACATCTGTTACTTGTTCATATCTCGGAAGAACGAAAAACCGTCCTACAACAGTTCCTTGTAAAATATTGGAGCTGATATTGTAACACATTTCAGAAGTAACTTTGCAGCATCAACGCAAATTGCAGTTTGTAAAACATGCAACAGTTATTAGAAGTTTCAGAAGGAGCATACAAGGGTTTTTGTTGACTTACAAGCAAGGTTGCAAATTTTCTAGATAGAGGCTAAAGTTCTCCAAGGGTCGAAGCCCCCTGCCTCTTCTTTGTCTACGGGACAGCACGCATTATTCCTCCAATGTTCACTTTTACAAACTATTAAAATTTAGAAACACAAGAAGTATCGTCAACGACCAGAACACCAAATATCAACTCCCTAAGCTTATGCCTCATCTCGGAGCAAGTCGTTGAAAACTTCCGGAGCACATCTAAAACAACTCATAGTTTATAGAACGAGCAATAATTACAGAGGAATTGCTCGCTAGCTATGTCGTCCGTAACTTTAGATGCTTAATTTCGAGACTTGCTGCTATTGACCTTAGAATAATCTAATTTAGTCGCGAATAGCCATTTATAATCATACACGTTCCACAGAAACTACCCGAGTTCCGTAAACGGTACGGGGGTGTACCGCTCTCCCCAAATTACGAATTGATTTTTGTCATTCTTTGCAAGATGGAACTACTGCGTTATTGAGCCATTGTTAACGATTTACTAAATGAATGTAGAAAATCCCAAAATGTTAATCGTATTTCCGGAGCCGGTCCCACTAATTTGAGTTCGTTAGTTTCTGGCTTATTAAGGTTTATATGTAAATTAATGTTACAAGAGAACTTTCGTGATAGGAGGATAAGTTTGCATATATAGAAAAACGTACCGATTCTAACCTAACAACCTTTAATCTTGGTCTGTGTTCAGTCTAAACAAGATTAGATGAAACAGCCGGACTTTCGTCAAAATTGTAACCGGAGCAAAATTTAACTCATCGTCAATACCGGAACCGGACGTCCAACTTTCAAAACAAGAAGTTGAATATTAACTCTGAGTTTTGAGGATTACATGGTTTTGCCATCCAAAATCGAATTACTATTTGGAAGTGGCATTGTAGCATATATCACATAGAGTAGACTGTGAGCAACTTATAGCAATCTCTATACGTGTATTAATATACAATGCGCAGTGTTTAGCAATTACTACACTTTTGAGCAGCACAAACTCATTATTAGACGTGTGAGCGCAATCGGGCTCGAGCGTGAATGTCATATAGCTAAGTGGTGATGGTAGACGCATCCCACCCGTGTTTCAGCGATACGAATCGTGGCTTGAATTAGTTCTTATAAAAAGCTCATGTGAGAAAGGGTTATAAAATTCAGATTTTCGACCTCTACAGTTTGTTCGAATATAAGCTAGATATAAGCATATTCCTAACGCTACGCCTGAGCCCCGACATAAGGATAAGCCTATAGCTAAGCCTAGGCGCAAATGTAAGCCTAAGCCTACGCAGATTAGCCTAAGCTAATACTTTATTGCAACTACGCGGAAAACCAGGACATCTCAGCTTGAGGGTAATGTACCACACCGCGTCCTACTTTATTAAAAAATACAATCCAAACATCTTTGCCCTACCGCAAGAACAGCCGATCTTTTCCTTGTACACCAGTTAATAAAACGTACCCAGTCAAGAACCTAATTGTGGCACTCTGGTTCTCATAATCTCCTCATGGTTGGGCCTACATGTCGCTCACCATACCTGAGCAATTATAATTGTATGGCGGCAGTATAAAATGTCAAAAATGCCTCAATTTTTTATTATGATTGATTGCTACTGGCCACGAAAATGTAACGTAGAACGACGCGAAAACGGCTGCATATTTCAACCGATTGCCTTGCATTCGGAATTTAAGAGTAGAGCGGCGTTGTTTGTTTTGTTTTTGAAGTTCGGAAACATTCAAAAGAGTATGCAATTTGGTAATGAAATTTAACTCGATCTGTAGCTATTTCAGGTCAGGGGTCATATTCGAGATTTCGAATTTCTTTTCTGCTTAAATTGAGCAAAACATTTAGGGCGGCGTTATACCTGAAACTTTAATGTCATTAAGTACCGTCTGTTACTGTCCGTTGTCGTCAGTGCACGAGCAGGTTAGGGTAGGGCCTTCCAAAAATTCCGGGGTAAGGGTTCCTTGTGACTATCAAAATACTTTTTAAATTTTTGTTTAATACCTTGTTGTGGTGGTTGCCTCTTTTTGGGTTGGGGGCCTCCAAATGGGGAATATGGGCGTGGTGAGTCCGGCCAAAGTTGACCTTCGTTACCGTACCATCGCACTCGAATTGATCGTGTACTATACCGCAAGGTGCCTGCCGACAACGAGCGGCGGTATACGACGCCGCGCGACAACGGCATCCTTACACGAAAAAATTTGCCAAAAGCAATGATTTTGCCTTGGTAAACCGTATTAAACACTGGTTCAGCCAGGGTTTAGTTTTCTGATAGTATAAATCCTCACGTAAAAGTTTGCAGAGAACCAGTGTATTTGAAGAAACACAGTTCGTCTTCAAAACAATTGTATTTGTCAAAGAGTATCGATATTTTATCGTACCCTCATGAATTATGGGAAATATATTTGTCTCTCGAATACAACCCTGCTTGCTAAAAGCAATACTGTGTGTGTTTATTTAATGCCAAACAACTAGGTACGGTGTATCCTTCACTAATGTTCTGCCGTAGTTTAGAATTGTTTCAGAGGATTATCCTGTAAGCATAAATTGTTAGTAGAAGGGAGTATGAAGGGTCTCGCGGAATCAGTAAAATTTTACTAACAGAATTTTCTAAATCGAATAGTTGTCCATTTGGAGAGCCATTACTTTTTTGATCGAATGGACGTTGCCATTCTTGACCCCCCTCCGCGCAGTTGCAGCTCTGTTGGATTGTTGTGGTCGTACCTTAATGGCTCAGGAGCTGATTTAAAAACGGAGGGATTCACCTATGTTGGGGTGCTATGTCTCATGATGGAAGATATATTTCGCGAGAGAAGCGAGCAAGAAGCCAAATGCAATTTTAATAATTCGTGAAGTAGGGTTCTGATTATTTTTCTATACCATTTTACATTTACGCTAACTTTTCTCGTTTCAAAACTACGAAACTCCGTCATCCATGACCCTCCCCACCGGCTGCTGCGCCACGGTCTAAAGTAAACCTAGGCCAAGTCTCTAAATATTGACAACGGTCATCTAATCTAAATGGTCGTCGTAGTTTATTTTGACCATTCGTAAATTGAAAGCTTATACTGGACAATAGTCTAGAATAGTTCCTGCCAAACAAACCATATCAAAGCAAGCACAACGGTGAAGCTACACCCTCTTGCGGTCAAGGCGGTAATTTTTTCCAGACAAAAATATAAAAGCGATCTAAGTTTAGAGACTGTATCCCACGCCATTTTTTTAAATTCTTGAAAGGGGCTTGAATCTGGGTGACCCTCATAAGGGATTGACGGAAACTGGCCTGCCTATAGAAACCAACTTTGAACGCTTAAACCGTGGGCACAACACATACGTCTGCGAGAGCTTAATCTATTCTGCTCTAAAGACAGATTGTTTGCTGAAACTCTATAAACATAATCTGTATGTTATAAATTTGGTCTTATTCAAGCGTTCCTGTTTTAGGAAGGAAAGTCAACCCCACTAACTGGTTGCCATTGGTAACTAACAGCTGTCAGCGCCTTTGCCAAAGGTACGACCCCCTTTTCGTTCTAGAATGGAATCCAGGGACACCTGGGGCCCCGGCAAAACCCATAAGCCATGCAACTTACAAATTTTTGATTCTTCGGCGCAATTCAGGTTTAACGTTCCGTTATTAGAGTAAGCTTATGCTTTAAACTATGTTTTGCTTAGACTTAGGCTTAGGCTTAAGTTGAGCTCATTCCTACGGTTAGGCTTTGGGTTAACCCTAGGCATATGCGTATACAACTGTTACGGCTTTGTATTCTGCAATTGTGGTTTTACTGATGCCGTTCAACGACAGAACGTAGACCTAGTAAAAATATGCATATCATACGCCCTCGGTTAATGGCCTGTGGAGTTATGCTGTTTTTGAGTATTCAACTCATTGTCCGTTGAGTTTATTCTCTATAAAAGTTATAAACTTAATTTTCATAGAATTCCGTATTTTTTTATTTTTCATTTTCTAACTTTTAAGAAAATTAAAATTATCATTTTATGAGATTAAGTCGAATTTGACATTATTACCATAGAAATCGATGTATTTTAATTTTTGGAAACTGCCGACCTCAATTTAAAGTTATATTTCGTAACATATTTTTGAAAAGATAAGCTTTCCAGTTTCCATTAAAATTCTAGTTATTTTTCACATTTCAGTTTCAAACTTTCACGAAACTTAATATAACAACCATTTTCCGATATACACAGCCAGGTGCGTAGTAAAATTTCAATTTAAGTGCAAAAAGTTTTTTGGACCTTTATGATTCAGAACATTATTCTGAAGTTTGTTAAAAGTGCTTTTTTCTTGTCTCCAGAAATTTTGAGAGGTGAAACATTCCCTCTAACTCGTTCCTTGTATACACGCTCTTGTGTTGGTTGTGGGATGATCTAAGATTTACTTTTACCAATCTCTGTATTTTAGACTTTTGGAAACAAAAACTCAATTTAAAGATATATATTTCAGCTTACTTAAAATATGTTATTTTTAAAAAGCTCAGTTTAAACCGAAACTTAATTACGCGCCAACCTACATTCTACCATTTGTTTTGGTCCCTTGTAGCTGTGGACGGTTGCTACCAAACCTACCCACGACATTGTCTCGAGCTTTACTGGCGGATCCAACAAAGGGAACCCATGCCAATGCTTCCCCTGGAGCACCACCAGATATCATAACCAAAATTTTGTATTAAGATTCAGCGCTATAAATTGCTGTTGGCTTCTTGCTTGCTAGCTTTGTTCACTTTTTTATATCGTGTTCGCTCCCCCGTCAGAAATTTCTGGATCCACGACTACTTAGTTTTCGCCGTGTTGCAACAGATTGAAAAACACCATTGGCTTTCGTTGATTCTTTGCTTGAAATTGGTTTGGAACTGTTTTTTGAGCTCGGAAAATTATGACAAAACTTTTCTATTTTGTAATAGTTTCTACTATATCTGTACATGAGTTGAATTTTGAGCTTCAGCATTCATTGGTTCACAAGTTACAAGACCTATTACTAACTGGTGATACGTGCTACACACATTTAGAATACGGGCATAAACTCGTGTGTGTAGTAGGCTCTATAATATCCCATGTACCAAATATATGCAATACAGCTGTTCTAAAATAGGTACCGGTTTTTGAAGCATATAATTTTAAATTAAACTAAATATATTTCCCACACATGGATGCGTTTTAACTCAGAGCAATCAATTTTTTTCACAGGGTTCAAAATATCTGGGGAGACGACAAAAGAGGTACTCTTACAGGCGTTATAAATAACTTGCTGGATTGTAGAGGTTAAAAATTTTTTATTTTCATATCGCTATTCCTGCTCGTAAACCAATATTAAACAAGGCTTTGACATCGTGAAATGAAATTTCTGCCACGTCCCGCTCTTTGTTGTTCATGTTCACTGTGCCTCGTAGTCCTTCGCGAGCAGTTTTCTATTTTCGCTGTTTAGTTTTTCATCTTAAGCTCATAAATTAGTCTAAATTACACTTTTATGATGGTTTGTTATTGGTTAAATATTTTAGTGTGCTAGTTTATAGAGCCCCAATCTTAAAGCCGTTAGTTGTTGCTATGAATGAATATTGTCGAGGTAACAGCTGCTTTGTGGTCTAAAAGGCTTGAGTAAAGTTTCGTTTCGACTATTTAGTTTCAACTCTGCTCTAAATTATATATTTTTGAATTGATCTTGAAACTTATGTTACTTTAAGGGTCCGCCCACTAAATCTTAGCCCGAGCCTAAACCAAACTATATCTAAACTCAAGCGTAGAGCCTAATTGCAAACCTAATCATAATCCTAATCCTATGCCTTCCAGCCTCTGATGTCGCCCAGTTTTAATATTGTCCACTGGACCAACCTTGCGGTACATATTTTCACTTAAAATTCGGTGATAAAAATATCCACCAACCTTTGGTGAAACAATGAGAACCGTTTTCTGATTCGCATTAGTTTTGTCTAACAACACAATATATGAATTCCTAGAATTAGTCTAAATATAGAACATAATGTTCAAAATAATATGTCTTTTCGTCTAAGCACGTACTCTAGATAGACTTTTTGCTCAATCTGACACTGAAAAAAACTATTTTTTGGTGTGCATTCTTCTGTTCGTTTACATCATCAATGACGTTATATCATTGGATTATTACGTGAACCATACAGTTGAATGAACTGTGATTGATATACTGAGAAGGGACGCAGGGACCGTGCACCCTCTGATCTGTGATCATTTTGTCTCAGACAAACACAGGCCAATGTACACGATTCGGTAATCTCTTGTTAAAAATTAGTTTTCGCGTTATTTTGTAATATTAAAAATGTGGTAAACGCATTCCATACAAGAATCTCGTCATTCGAAGCAAAGCTAGAAATTAGATCTTAATTCAAGAAACATTGTCTGAAATTTTAGTCAACTATCTCTTAGTACAGGTTTCAGATTTATATGTATTGGATTTTAGACTTTTACTTCTGAAATATTTCCGGAATATGAGACTGAAATTTTTAATGCCCAAAACATACCAGTATTTCTGATTTTCTAGACATAAGTCTTAAAATGAAAGATTTCATCTTTAAAATTTACTTGGGGGAGAGCTTTAGCTCAACCCGAATAATCCTTAAAAAATCGATTATTTATAGACCCTCTTAAGAGTGCGGAAAGAGCAACTTGACCACATACAATAAAATCAGAAATTAGTTCTTGATACGTGTGTTATAAAAATTGACAATAATGTCTTGAATATTAGAAATTGATGTGTTAACCATATCAGACACCAAGTTCTCAGCTTTACAACAGTATTGATGTCTGTAATTGCAGCCAGTTTAGTATTGAAAATTAATAAGTAAGAGTCTTGAAATTTCACAACAATTTTGTGCGTACAATGCTAAAAGAATACAGCTTTCTGCATTGTATGAGATGTTTTAAATTTCAAATGCAATATTTACATTAAGATTTCCAAATGGTTGAAATTTTCATTTAGAACATTTTCTTGATAGGTTTTTTATATTTTAGTATTAACAAAATGTAAGTGCTTTCGTTAGCAATAACCCGGCAAAGCGTTGCCAAAAAATTGTTTTTATGCTTTATAGCTAACCAATCGTTTATTTCTGTCAAAAGACCTGCCTAAGTGGATTCAAGAAGTATGGACGAATGATTCAGAAACATATCAGATTAGAACTTACTGAAAATATTTTCAACTTAGCAGCCAAACAATTTTTAGTAATTTCAATTCTCTAAACTCTACAACCAATAAGAGGGGGACGCTCCTCATACGCGACCACCTGTCTCGCTTTACAAGCCAATGATTATGATAGATGTCAATTGCTATTTGTATGAAGGTGATTAAAGTTTGCCTAAAATATACAAGTTTTACAGTGATGTTTGAGGTGATTTTAGCCTGGTCTCATTGGGTTGTTGCTAACGCTGCCGCTTGCAATCATATGCTTATTTTTGGAATTGCTACAGTCGCTACAGTTGAATGAGTTTTCAATACAACGGTTTGTGTAATGAAATTTGAACCAAATTACCCTCGTGCAACTAAATAATGATCATTAATTTTAAAATTTTAAAACAAAACCAATTTGAATATTGAAACTTTTATGCTCTCGCCGTGTAAATTGTAACTGTGGATCGAACCAGGGGTAGACTGGAAAGCTGGCGTACCGGGCAATTGCAGGGTGAGCCAGTTGAAATTTGGACCACTCAGCAAATTGAAAACTTTTGATTGTATAAGGGTTTTTCGAAATCTTCGGTGGTGATTCGGTTATATTAAGTTTCGAGGTGGGGTTTTAGTTCCACTCTTGCCCTGGGCCCAAGCGCTAGATTTTTTTTGACTGATTTGAGCCAGAATTTAGTTTTGGGGAGCATAACATTAACCTTTTTTACGTAACCGTTGTTCAATCGACACCGTCAGAACATTTATTGTGAAAAATTGTAAACTCCCTGCCTAACAAATTTCTATTTTCGTGCCACAAAATTTATGCCTGGCTTTTCGCTCGCTTCGCGCGCGATGTTTTGTTACAATATAAACTTCTAACTGCTTTTCAAAACGGACATGCACACGGTGTATATATCACGCTACTCATATAGATAACGTATAGGCTACAATACTCCTGTAGAATCGTCATTCGTTGTGCAATAAGGCGCTAACAAATATCACACCGTAGTTGTCGTCCTCCATACTTGATCCATAGAGCCCATTCCCGTAATGGTTTGGCCTATAAATTTAACCAGGAAGCCAACAACACCACATGTAAAATATATATATGGGAATTTTTAACCCGTGGTAGCCTCGGCGTTGATAGAAGAACTTAAAAACAAGCTGTAACCCACAAAGTGGTAACATTAAACTTAGCAAACCATTTTATTGTTATGCTTTTAAGCAAGAAATTGCTTTGGTTTTCAATAGAACAAAACCATTTATTCAAAAAGCAATTGATGTTTGTTAGTTTAAGGTTAAATTTCGCATAAGAAGCCGGTCGCGGTGAGCTTTTAATAAGGATAACGCTATGGCTTAGGCTATTTCCTGTGGCCTGGGGCGCAACACTCGGGAATTCCCGCATGGCGCCACATTACAATTTGCAAACGCGCGCACATCAAACAGCGCCTTTCTAAATCATGCTTTCTGCTTCTGTTACCAGATCAACCTGGAAATCTACAAATTTCGGCGATACTGAAGCAGGCGAAGAAGAAAAACTTAGTAATTAAAGTTGAATTTGCTAGTTTAACAATACTTTTCAAAACGTTTCCCGAAAATTCATTTTTAAACTTCAATTAACTGGAAATAACCGATGCATTCTGATCCAAACACGGTGTTTAAAATAGTACAAACGACTAAACATAAATCTGGCCTGTTTGCTAACCATTGATTTTTCTAGTTTGTTCCGCTTGAAAATTTACTAAAGTCCTCCAAAACCCAAAACAGCGTCTAACATCAAAATGTCCTGTAGATCATAGCAGCGGCGAATCCAGAAATTTCTCACAGAGGGCGGACTGGCAAAAGTAATGAAACGAATTGTGCTGTATACAATATATGTACCAATGTTCCCAATGGAAACATTACAACCTAAGGTCCTTACCATTTTATCACAAAACATTTCCTTACGGGAGGCCCACGCCACCCCCCCTCCCCGCCTTCTCTTTGAAGCCGCTAGTTTCTCTTAGTATGCCATCTGTGGTATGTTGAAGTTAGATTTTTTGGCTTGCAAAAGTTTTACACGCATGCTTAACCATTCTAAACGTTCAAACACCCATTAGTATTATTGAAATTATGTACTACTTTAACTTAACTCCAAGATAAGCTATAGGTGCGATACACAAAAACTGACCCATCACAATGATTTTGAGTATATTTCTGTTGAATAATAAAGCGTTAGCCTAAATAAACTGATTTACGCACAAATTATATAAAAATTGGTATTTCACCCCACGAACCATAATTCTGGCTGCGCCCAAACCCAGTTTCCTGGTTACTGACGTTGAATCAAATTTATATAATGGCGGTGTCATTTGAATGTTTTCATGTTGCATTTTTTACGATATGCTTACAGTAAACCTTGGATTTCATTTCGAAAGGGTATAACGATGAGAAAAGTTTTATGCGAGCGACAGTAGCGAGCGCAATTTGCTCGTTGGCCTTTCTGAGAGGCAGTAAGTGAATTGCAAATTCTGTAAAAATTCCTGTTGTTATTAGTTTTATTATTATTGTTATGACTATTATTATTATTATTATTATTATTATTATTATTATTATTATTATTATTATTATTATTATTATTATTATTGACACAGCCTGGAGGCCGTGTCTTTTAAACACACTTTGATGTCGGGGTACCTATTTCAGAATTCTTGATAATTTTTGAGCCTTTAATATCCGGTCAGCTGGCATTTGTTTAGGATTTTAAAGTAACTACCTAAAAGTGAAAATACTTTCAACTTTTGTCTGTAAAAAATTGAAGCTTTAATTCTAGCTCCAGAAAAAATGCCCCCCGTTTTTAATGCAGTAGTCCCCCCCGGAATTTGCAAATCCTATTTTTGACCCCCACGTGTTAAAGGTAGAACTTTGTTTGCATGCACAGTTCACGCATTTATACACCGAAGCATCACAGTGTTTACGCTCCATGAGCCACATTGAACATTCATGTTTTAAATCCTATACAGAATTACCTACAACTATAACGTATAATATAAAGTACTGCAGTTGCCTGTGCGGTTGCCTGTCGACAGAACCATCAGCCCATGTAAAGATCAGGGGCGGAACGTTTTTAGTGGAACTGCAACACAGTAAGCTTAAGTTTTAGACTAATGTTTTGCTTAGGCTTAGGTTTAGGAATATGCTTATACTACTGTTCCGCCGCTATTAGATAGTTTGTCTGAACTATCTAAATAGGTTCAGTTCTGTGCGATCTTTCAAAAGTTTTCTTGAACAAGCGATACGTTTTTAACTTTAGAACAATAAAATGTTCTCAATCACTAGGCTTGTTCGCGAAATCTTCTTTAATAAAATTATCTTCTTCCGAAATGAAATGCTTGCCACGACCTTCAACGCAAATCCATTGGAATCATACTTGCACTGATAATAATAGTGTTAGACCATTTTGGAATATTTTACAGATTTTGCTAAATTTTTTATATTTTAATGTGTAAATCGCGTATGTTTGCATATTCCAATACAGACTTTAACTGACTAAACTGTATTAATTATGTTTTTACCAATATTGTTTAGTGTTTAAGATTTGCTCTCTCTACTTAAAATATACATTCATTAAAAATATTAATACAATTTATGTACTGTAAATTGAGATTTTTTGCTCAAATCTAAAATGAACTATTTTTCTTTTATTCTTAACATTAAAGTAAACTTACTTAATAAAGATTACAGCAGACACTTCGACATAGCTACGTGACGTTGGGTTTATGCACCAGCAGCTAAATTTATCTTAGTTCATTCAAAAAATAAATACTTATCGTCAAAATAAAATTACCAATTTATTCTTAATTTATACCCAAATTTATTACGCCGGGGAAAATATTTTGCACTAAATTATGTTATCATTTATGGCGGGATTAGGGCATAGCTACCTCACGTTGGCTTCATCCGCGGACGCCGCTAGAGGTGGTGATCATTCAGCTCTACAGCATTTTCGTGGGACAGGTAACGACCGTCGTCAACTTCGAACTGGGGGTGGTGATCGACAGCGGGCATTTATGGTATTTGCTAATACAATCGATGATTTAATTGCCCGACTGAAAATGTTAGACGAACTCAAAGAAACACTGGAAGTTGTTCACATTTGTATTATTTGTCTCACTGTGTTGATGTATAGTTTAGCGTTGTTGGCGTTAATCGCGCTGATTTTACGCTGTTGTGGCTGCTTTGGGTCGTCAAAATCTGCCGGAAACTCAAAAACGGGATTTGTCAGCGGACACGGCAAGTACGTGGTCAGGTAAGCTGTACGGGTGGGGAACCATAGCAGAAAGTTGGCTTTGGTGAACAGGAGCGTGGCAGCGCATCTAACAACAGCTGGCTCAAACATGAGTGGTACAGCGTATAGAGTTGTGAAAGAAACTTACGGAGTGAAGCCAGCTAGAAGCCAAACGCAATTTTAACATTAAATTTTAATGTAAACATTTGGCTTTTTACATTCGGGGCCGCTGGTGGCTGGCAATAAAGTTTAGGTATTAAGGTGAATTTCAGATGTACAGCACGGTGGCATCCGGCCCCGCGTGGCACTTCCCGTTTCACAAAAAAGGCATAAAGATTGTACCGGAACACATTAATCTACCGGCTCATAGACTTAATTACTGAATGCTTAATATTCACTGTACTTGGTTCCGTATCTCAGTGGAAAAAACGTATTTTTGCTCTTAAATCTAAAATTGAGTGGATGGGCCAGCTTATTTTAATGACTGTGTCAAATTTCTATAAAAAAATTTAAATCCCTGTTTTGCCATATTCTTTGGAACACATTATTCAAAGCTGCTCCTAACCAACGGAGAAATTAATGCTTTTCAGTCCTCGTAAATAATAGCGGCGTAAACGTAATATTTCAGCAAGGATCAACCTGAAAATGATGGTGTTTACCCTCCAGTTGACAGGGTTGCGTATACATACGGCTTCAAATCAAACGAAAAGCAGCTACAAGCGATTAACGTTGTAGACGGCGGCGGACTGGGCCCAGCCGGAAACGGCGGAGGTCCACCTTGGACCGAAGGCCGAGGTCATATTGTTGCCGACACAGGCAGTCCCGATGATTCACCGTACAAACCAGCAACAGTCAACCTTAACGACAACAACGGCTATGGAGTTGAAAAGTATTCACCTCCAGAGCACGTTGAAATTCCCGATATTGCAGCCAAAGCCGGGCTGATGTCACGTAGCAACAGCAATTATGATCTTCACGGGACCGCAGAAGCGCCTATCGGTAGCCAGAGTTCTCTCACTGGCGATGTAAAACACCACCGACCACCCTTAGCAACAGCATTTGCAACTCAAAATTCAAACTCGCTCGATTTAGATTCGGACCCCAAGATAGATCATCATTTTAGCCGTTACCAACCAACCACCACTACTACAAAGATAGATCATCATTTTGAACAGCCAATCAGCGTTGAGAATAACGATGACGTCAACAGTGATTATTATTATCATCGATTTTCGTCCAATCAGCATCGTGTGTTTGATCCAGTGGGCGTAGTTGGCAGCGTTGGTAACGGTGGATACCATGGCAACGGCGATAGTGATATTAAACACATCGATGATCGCGATATAAATAGCAGCGTTCATCAATCGTTGTCGAAAGACGAATATATCGCTTCAGAACAACAACAACAACAACCGCAACCGCACATGATTAATACAAGTGTCATTGGAATTGGGAGTGGTAACGCTACTGGAAACATAAACACTCGTGTGACCTCCTCAGGTCCGATCGGAAATCGCGTATCGGCACTGACCAACACATTTTGGAGCCCTAGCAACACTGGGCTCGGTGATGACCGATTATCAGGAGGTGTGGTCGTAACGTACCCAAACTACGCCAGTCCTCCCTCAACATCGACCATGTCATCGGTACAATCTCGAACTTCGTCAAATTACGTTCGACTCCATGAAGAAACGGGGAAATTTACAAGCATTACTGGAGCGGCCAGCTCTCAACCGTATTCAAACCGAATATCGCATTCCTATGGAAGCGCAAAAAATCCTAGCACTAGTTTGTACGAATCTAACAGGGTCGGAGGGGTAGATCGTCAAGTTCTGGGAGGAAATTATGATTATGTCGCCGCGACAATTAGTAGCTCAGGAGGGGTCGTCTCACAGACAGATACTACAAATTCAGAAAAACAACACGAGACCACGACTCCTAATGTTACTTTAGTGCATTCCGGTCGAATGTGACATTATTTTTAGGCGAGTGTGGAGAATAGATTCAGGAATCGTGTTATAAAGATTCTGGCAGGCGCTGATTTGAAAAATTACAACACAACCACCCCATTTTCCAAAATCAGCATTAGCGATTTCTGAGCGATAACGTCAAGAACCCATGTTTGAAATATTTCGTTAAGCACATCTGCGTAAAATCAAATGAAGCCTACGTGGTAGGAGTACTTTGGTATATTCGGGCCAAGTATATGACATTTATTTCAGTGTTCGAAAGACTAATGGGGGACACTTCGGAAAGTGTGGGAAGCTAAATCTGCAAGAATAAGTTGTTGCCCCACAGGAAGTCACTCAAGATTACGGTATATGGATGGAACAGGATCAGTAAGCATGGCGATAATGGACAAAGGCAAAATCGGCAGAAATGGGGGTACATTCCTATGTACTAACGCTTTCTGTTCATTGTAATCGTTTGAAAGTCTGCCCGACAAAGTATGCGAGACCGTGTGAAAAATTGGACAGCTCAGATCAGGGAGAAAGACACGACCTACTAGAAGGCATTTGATGTGAAGCTGACTGAGGATGCGACGACGGGGAACGTCTGAAAACAATCATTTAGCAAATTTGCAAATTTAGAAGCCAACGCAAAAACGTTTGTTGAAACTATTTTATGGAACAGACAGACTATTAACCCGGCGCATCGGTTTTTTCGCAGGCTGCAATAGAGTAAAGTTTAAGCTAAAGACTATTTTTTGCTAAAGCTTACGCGTAAATATTGATTTATCCTTAACGTTGAGGCTAAGGCTTTGACTTAGGAATATGATGTTGCTACGGTTACGACCCCACAAACAGTAAAAGAGCCACAACAAATTACCTGGTGTACGCAAGTTATTGTATATTCCCAATTGTTACATTTGCGTCAAGCGATGAAACCGAAAATATAACGATTACGACGGCATCAGTTTCAAAATCGAACTCGTGGTAATTACGAAAACAGGGGGAGGGGCAAGTTATGAAAAAACTGAATATTGTCGGTTGAGTGTGATTTACACTGAATATGATATTAACAAATTTAGGCCCTGTTGCCAGTTCCAGATGCTGGGGGTCATTTTAGGAGGGCCATGCAGAGACAGAGTTTATAGATCCACATATTGGTTATGGTGATAATGTATAAACAAGGTGTTGACAATTTAATATATAATACGGTAATAAATATTGTTTGAAAATAGTTCTGTCTCTCAGACTCATGCATATAAGATAAACACGTAAATCTAAGCCTAAGTGCAAACCAACGCCTGAACATAGAATATATTATTGTTCGGATAAATTTTTTATACGGAAAATGTCTTATCGATTCCTGGTCCTGGTTGAGCACGGAAAACTCTCAATAAATCATTTTCGAGCTCTTTTTCAGTTTCATTCGAAATTTAAATTTTAAAGTTAAGGGTAACGCTGTACTTGTGTGGACAAAGCAGCAAGTCAAATTTTAGAATTTACTTATTGGTTTGCGGCACCGCCCGGCGCTGTACGGCGTAGCACGGCGACGGACAGTCGAATGGTGTTAAAATCGTCAAAAAGTATAGCGCCTCCCTGAGTGTAGGGCTATACTTATCGGGCGGCACCGTCCGTCCTGCGACAGACAATATTCGTGTACCATGCATCACGCTGATGGACAGCGACAGAAAGTGACACGAAACAACGAACGTTAATAACAAGCAGTACCGGATGTCAGTAAAATTTTCAATAAATATTACGCCACAAACTTTAAAATTTAAATGTAAAAGTTCAATTGTCACCACGCTACAGCACATTCGTGAGATATATTTCGTGTATATGGCACCGCATAACAATAAACAATTTGTGACTTACAACACGCCGCAGAGGTATAGTGTCTCCACAGATCATGCTTTGTGCTTTTGTTATTTTACCCGTTGTTTTAAACACGTTTGATCGCTTGCACCTAGTAATCTGACAGGCAAACGACGCCGCGCTAAAGCTATAAATACCAGTGTTACGAATTGTTGTTTATCAGCACTTTATACGGAACTATGCTCACACCCAAGTTTGTTTAGATATCAAGCGAAGCACTGTAGTTTTTTCAGATAACGTTTATACACTTTTTGCCAAATTATTTTTGAGACAATTTCAAACTTGAAATTTCACTGCATGCAACATGTGCGTAGAGTCGTAGACCGTAAAAGCCCATAGTGCCGCAACTATGCGCCGTTAACAATAATTTTGTCAACGATGCCACAAAATATGCTATAGCCTTGAGCTATAAAAGAAGTCTCTATAGCTCAGGGCTATCACGTGTCAACTCGTTCCTCGAAACTCGTGATAGCCATTGGCTATCACAACATTTCACCTTGTATACTTGCTGGAGTGGCGGCATCTGAGGGCAACCGGCTAAACCGACCCACCATGCGAAGCATTTTGGCACCTTTACGGGCAATTTCTAATCTTAAATTATTAAAATAGTTTTTAAGTAAAGACAGTTTTCTAAGAGAAAACGCAAAGAAAACAAACGTTATTCTGCTTTTGATAAGGCGTTAGATAAAATGAAGGCACAAACGGACCTCAGCTCGCGGTTGGGCAGAGGACTTCGAATACCGTATCCGCGATATTGGGTGACAGCCTAAGCTTGTTCAATTTTCGATCATGTTAGCGGTCAAAATGGCTTGTTCGGGATCTATGTTTGTTTAGCAACGATAGGTTATTTTGGAATAAATTGTAAGGTATAGAAGTTTCCACAATCCTTCCTGCAATTCTCACCTGCTGTAATATACATTATCTAATTTCACATAATGTTACCCCAATATATTAGCCAGGAGGTATTTTAATTGATATCATGATTAGGGCCAATGATACTTTGGGGGAAGAGCGGTATAAAAATATTCCTAAGCCTAAGCCTCAGCATAACGATAAGCATAAGCTCAAGCCAGGAAAAGTTTAACGAAAAACCTCCATATAAGTGGGAAGTATGCAATGTGGAAGCTGTAAATTGCGCGCAGTAAAGCGCAAAAGGCATAACTTTTAGCTATACAGTGTACAGAATCAGCAAAGCCTGTTAGCGCTACCCCGTAAAAACCACTTGAATAAATGTTCAAAGGGGGATGAGTTTCCTAACCCCCATCGAATTTACGATCCTGACTGTATAGTTTCAAAATTTCAGCACATAAATTATATACTTACACTTAATTCTGCTGCCTAAAGGTTAGAACATTGTTGTTGATCGGTTCTATATGCTTTAAAAGTTTCAAATATGCCTGAGTGGATCAATATCGGAGACGCTCAAGAACAATACGCCTATTACGAGGGAGGCAACCGACCCCCACCGTTGCATTTATGTTGTCTGCTATTTATTGGAATTCTATTAATTATTATCATGGCAGTTACAGCCGCTACGCTCAACGAAGCAAAAGGTGTCAAAAAATACATTTATCCCCCTCCGAAATCGTCAATCGGTGAAATGGTACACCCGCCCTCTGAAAACGACAACGACAACAGTAGAAACGAGAAGAGATTGGGGTCCGGGGCAAGATTCAGCGGCTCAAAGGAACATTCGTCAGCGGTATTGATTGCAATTGAAAGAGATATTAGGAAGAAATCAAAAAAATAGTCCATCTATTGATGTAAAACACATTGATTTGCCAGCAACGAACCGTACGCTAATGAATGTGTACAATGTGTTGGGCCCATGTTAACCACCAGTGACTGCTTACTAAGCCTAAGCGCAGTTTTGGATCCAGAAATTTTTGACGGATGAGCAGACTGGTAAAAGTTATGAAACGCAATTTTTACTCTATAGTTTGTATATATGTGCCTATTTTGTGAGATGAAAAATTGTAAGGTTGGAGGGACCTTACCATTATAGCACAGAAAATTTTCTGACACGAGGGTGTACGGCAACCCCACTTCTGGATCCAATAGTGTCTAATCTAAGCCTATACCTTAAACAATGAACCTAAGCTTAACCTAAAATAATCCTAAGTCGTGAGCCTAAGTTGCTCCAAGTCCCTCAGCCTACCTGTCTACCAGTGGGCAGACGACGCTAATGGGCCATATTTTGAATTTAATATTAGTGATTTGTTCTAAAACATTTAGTTCTTCATATATTGCAGAGGTAAATAGGGGCGGATCCACGAGCAATGATAAAACCGATGTTACCCATTATATCAGAACTATGTTGAGATAAATTCTGCGATGTGAATTGTCAACGTGAAGCTCGCAATTTGTTTTCTAGCTAGTAGCTGTATGTCCTAAGAAACAGTACTTGCCACAAAATTTGGCGCCTTTGGCAGAATTTCTAACTCTAAAGATCTCGTCGACCATAACAACTTTACGATCACGACAACTTGTCGCCCGACATCTCAACAGCCCGACAACTGTCTCCCGATATTTTGCCAAACCGGACAACTGTTCCGATAACTCGTCGAGTCGACTAAGTACGTATTCATTCAGATAGCTGATACACTACTTAACAGAAAAATCTATTGGGTGGCACATACAAATTGTGACCGATGGTGGGAAGGGACGTGAAATATAATCTTCCTGGAAACAGTTGTGAACTTAACATTGGCGAACAGCTGTCAGTTCGACCAGTTGTGGTACCTTCTGCATGCTACAAGCTGCCGGGTCGACGAGTCGTCCTATCTGCCGGAAGGCGACACGTTGTCTGGTCGATGAGCGGCCCTGCCTACCGGAAGGTGACAGGTTGTCGAGACGACAAGTTGCCGTACCTACCCGCAGGCCACAAGTTATTGGGACGGTAAATTGCCGACGGCGACGAAATGTTGGAGTACGAGCTGTTTATCGACTAGTTGTCGGGTGACCAATTGTCGTGATACCGTCAGACAGATTCTAAAATTTAAAAATACAATAATTATCTTTCCCACCAGAAAATACTAAGTCCGTCAATAGGTAATTAACCTTAATAAAATTATAGTTAATAGTCAAAGAAATGTATTTTCAATCAGTAAAATGGTTACTATGTTTCACTGTCAGGTAAGAGATTTACGGTATCCAGGCTTCCGGGCTCCTATAGATCGCGACCTATCGATTAAAAATGTGTTTGCTTTCACAATTTTGCTTAGCAGCGTGTAAACGCCAGGCGCTGTCAAACCGGATGGAGGGCCTTAACAACTGTTTTGATATGGATTGAAACAATTGGAATGCATGAACCGGGATGAAACATCCGCCGTATTGCCATTAATTTTGTAAAAAAATCTAAACGCATCGAAAAGTCAGGATGGTATAAAAAGGAAATTCTGGTTATATCCTTGGCACAAAGTTTGTCGGGACAGTTGGGACATTTGGGACAGCGGGACAGTTGGGACAACGGTGCAGTTGGGAGAGTTGGGACCGCGGAACAGTTGAGACAGCAGGACCTTTGAGACAGCAGGACTGTTTGGACATTTGTGCAGCGGAACAGCAGGTACAGTTGGGCCCCTAACAAGAAAAAGCTCCTCCACATAGAAACAATTTCTTTAATTTAATTCTCGGGGGGAGGGGCTGCTGCCCCCCAGACCTCCCGCAAGTTCAGGAGTTTCTAAGCAGGTTGGGCGGCTATCGCTCCCCACACTATACAGATCATTATTGGAATACTTACCTTGGTCAGCCTCAGCGTCCCTTTTACTCCCCCTTGATAAATTTTTTATCGGCCGTCCTAGAAAATTTTCAACCTTGTTTGTAAGTTTTTGAAACCACTTGAATGACCCTCCTGAAAGATTTTCAGTCCACCCCCAGCATGGTGAGCTGGCTACGGGCCTGGATCACGGGCTGCTGCAACCCCCCCCTAGAAAAGTAAAAACTGTCCCTTCTACACCACATTCCGAGTATATATGGGGTCAGGGGGTGCTGCAGCCCCCCGAGAACTGGAAAAACTGCCCCTACTGCACCATATTCTCAGTACCAAACATATATTTTTTGCGACGGCCTGAAGGCCGTCTGTTTTAAAACGAAAAATTTCCTAACAGGGGGCAATATGAAGGGGTCCCCATTTTGACTCCCAATCAATTGGAGTTTGTATCCCTAATAAGAGTCCGTAAGCGGATAGAGTCCCTGTACCCTAAAATTAGAGTTCATAAATGTCAATTATCCCCAATTATAGCGCATAAATGACTCCAGGCCCAAATAAAGTTGAGTTCGAAGCTTTAAAGCATAAGTTTGAAGGTAATTCTTAAGCTTAACCTTGCATTATCGCTCAAGCTTTTGATTCAAGACCAGTAAACGTTTAAGTCAACGGGAGTTGCAATACCGGAGATATAGCAGTAACAAAAGGTGATGGAGGGCAGGTTAAAAAATAATAGTCCGTACCGAATAACAGCTGGTACCCTCTGGAGACGCCAAATAAATATCAGTCCCCCTCTTTTTCAGTACATAATCTCCAGTCCCTACCCTAAAAGTAACATTGGTCGAAGTGTATATAAAACGAGGGCAAAAATTGTTTCAGATTTGAAGTACAAAACAGTATCATATGATGCAAAGTGGCAACAAAATCGTAACTCACAGTCACAGTCAGGGGCGGCGATATGAAGAATCTAAAGGGCAGATGGCATACCCAATGTTTTGGGAGAATTTATGGTTATTCTTTTCAACCGTCGTTCGTCGAAATATGGTTTAGATTTTGAATTGAGGTTAAGGGGACCCACGGTCCTCCCTTGGGACCCTAAAATGTTTTGTTAAAATTATATAACTTTGGATGGAACTTGTGGAGTTGAGTCGAATTGAACTGTATTAACTTTCCTGCAATCAAACGTTTAGGTAAGGAGTTATGAAATAACTGATTTGGCGCGCTGTCAACAATTTGGGATGGCGCCAAATCAGTTATTTGACCATATTTCCTTAATCGAACTCAGCTCCACAAGCTAATTTGTGTAACTTTTTAACAAAAAAATTTGGTCTCCCACGGAGGACCCTGGGATAAGACCTTAAAAACCAGACTTTCCAAAAATTCAAATTTGGTCGTGGAATGACCTAGGGAGTTAATGAAAAGCTCAAATATGTCACAATCTTCAAAATCCAATCTCTGCAGTTAGCTTACTTTTTTCACAGGAGTAAGTTGAAAACAAATTGATTACGCGCTGAAAATGTCACCATAAAGGGTGTTTAGATAATTTGCGCTAAGCACAATTTTTTCAACTTTTTTTAGAAAAATGACCGAAACTTTAATACAAACTATGCAGGATAATTTTTCGAGGGCTCGGACCAATGGGGGCGCCCCATCGCCCCTTCCTTATCACCACCCTTGCTCGCAGTTCTTTTAAGAACTATTCTCGACCGACTGTATGTAGCATCAATACCAATCAAAAACAGTTTCAATAACGTAATTCTTGTAAAAACATTACTAGCTGAAGGTTTATGGCTATCAATGCAGAAAACGAAAATATATCATCAATAATAACTAGGAAGTTGAATGAAAAATTATTGAAGCAACCGAAACCTTTCTTGCTTCTGTGATATGGACACGGAATCCTTCATACTTTCAAGCCAAACTTTTTGCAACGGAACCTACCTTTCGCAGACACCAGATCAGGACCGTAAGTTACTTGATTGAAGACCTATCGCTAACTAGTGATATTGGTTATAGCGTTGTCTCAACTGTCCCGCTGTCCCAACTGTTCCAACTGTCCGGCTGTCCCAACTGTTCCAACTGTCCCGCTGTCCCAACTGTCCCGCTGTCCAATTGTCCCGCTGTCCGCTGTCCCAACTGACCCGCTGTCTCAACTGTTCCGCAGTCCGAACTGTTCCGCTGTCCCAACTGTTCCGCTGTCCCAACTATCACGATGTCCCAACTGTTTCGCTGTCCCAACTATCCCGATGTCCCAACTGTTTCCCCTGTCCCAACTGTTTCGATGTCCCAACTGTCCCGCTGTCCCAACTGTCCCGCTGTGTCCCAACTTTTCCGCTGTCCCAAATGCCCCGCTGTCCAACTGTCCCGCTGTCGCAACTGTTCCACTGTACCCAATTGTCCCAACAGTCCCCACTGTCCCAATTATATTTGTTGTGTGTACTTCTGGTACATTGCTGTCCAGGGAAAATGGGACGGTTTTTAGGGTAACATTGGCCATGGGCTCTATCCGCCTACGGACCTTACTAGAGATATGAACCCCTATTGATTAGGATTAAAATGGGGGCCCATCTTATTACCCCCTCTTATTCTGTCACAACAGTACTCAAAGGGTTTATAAGCTATTTATTTTTCAGCTTGCAACGTGGTTTTTATCACCGACAATAATACTTCCATTGTTCTCTTGAACAATTAGTAGCTTTTAACTAAAACGGGAGAGTTGTTTTAGCTTAAAATTGTTATCTAAGTTATATTCTTAGGGTGGCACTATACTTTTGATGACGTCCGACACCGTCCAGCCCCTTCCATCACCGTCCGGCGCCGTCTGTCGCCGTCGGTCACCGTATACTTGTCGTGCGGCGACGTCCGGTGCCGTCCGGTGCCGTTTGTCACCGTTCGTCATCTTGCGGTATCGTACGTGAATTACTCACGTACGATACACAGTAAAATGTAACGGAAGGCACCGGACAGTAACGGAACGCCGCAGGACACGAATAGCGCCACCATTATTGTAACCTTTAATATTGTTAATCCTTACAAGTGAGTGGTACCGTTTTAAGCAATGTTTTGTAACTCCATTTTAGACAGTAGCAACGATATTGCCGGTTGGGTGTAACCGGATGGTAAAAAAATACCGGAAACAGCAGTGAAGGCGACACTTTATTTCACGACGCAATAAACTTGTAGCAAATGTTTTTGAGAGCGATCGTAGAAATCGCGAAACAATTCTGGTATATCGGAAACAGCGAAACTATTACGAATACTGAAATGGCCAATATAAAGATTAGTAGAAGAACGCTTTTGTCGTGGACTGCAATAGAGTTAAAGCTTAAGCTGTAAACTAGTTTCTTGCTTAGGCTTAGGCTAAGGGTTAGGTATAAGCTCATTCTTACGCTTATGTTTTAGGCTTTGGCTTAGGAATATGATTATACTACTGTTAGGCCTCCAATCTATAATTGGCCACTGAAATTGACTCAATATGCGTGTAAGTGCCTTCGACTGAATTTTTTCAATCGATAAGCTATTGCCCTTCTAAAAATTTGGAAAGGTTGCTATCAGCGATACTGTTTTCTTATGCCATCGTTTCGTATAAGAAAACCGTTAACGTTAGGTGCTATATCCATTTGAGAATACGGTTCCTATACAATTTTCTTAAATTTAAACAATAACCACCATCACAGTGACGCGTTTAGAAGGAGCGAATCATATAATTATACAGCAAAAACTGTTATATTCAGCTTCAAACTTGCCAAAATGCCTGCAACATCGTCTGTAAAATCAAAAATTGCAAACATTTCAACGAGAATCAAACAACAAATTCAGCCGCCGCAACGGTGGCGATATACCCGGCGAGGAAAACCGAATACCAGAGCAGTAATCGCAGGTGCTTCACTGGCATTGACCCTCTTAGCCATGGTTCTACTGGGATTTATTTTTGCTGTGGCATCTGTTGATCAGGTCCACAAAAAATACTCAAACTCTCATTTCAATCGCTCAACGTCAGTGGCAACAACAACAACAACCACAACAACAACAACAACAACAACAACAACAACAACAACAACAACAACAACAACAACAACAACAACAACAACAACAACAACAACAACAACAACAACGGCGGCGACGACGACCACCACCATCACCACGAATACGACAGGAAAAACAACGGCAACACTCACAACCACAGCTACACAGCATACATTATCATCATCATCATCACTTACCACTACAATAATACTAACATCAAAATCAACAGTTTCGTCGGTTTCCGCAACAACCACAACAACAACAATAACAACATCAACAACAACAACGACAACAACAACGACGACAACAACAGCAACAACAAGAAGATCCACAGTGACTACAGAAACAATAATGACGTCATTGACTGCAACAATGACAACGCCTACACCAACAATTCTAACAACACCCGTGACAGCAACATCAACAACAACGCCATCAACAACAGCAACAAAAAATATTACAAGCACAACAGCAACAGGAACAACAATCACAATAACAACGGCGATAACAACAACTACAAAAACATCATCCACAATAACTACTACTGCTACTATCACTACAGCAACAACAACAACAACAACAACAACAACAACAACAACAACAACAACAACAACAACAACCACAACAACAACAACAACAACCACAACAACAACAACAAGCACAACAGCAACAACAATAACAAGAACAACAACAACAACAACTACTACTACTACTACTACTACAACAACAACAACAACAACACAAAGCATTTCAATCGGTCTTCAAGAAGCTGCTGCATTTTTAATATCAAATATGAACTTATCAGCAGATCCGTGCGAAAATTTTTATTCGTTCGCATGTGGAAACTTTACTATCAATAACGTCCAGGGTAACTCAACAGCAAGCAAAGCGCAACTACAAGTAGTCACTTCCTTAGATCGGCAACTAAGTCGATATTTGGACGATTTCAAAAATGTTAAATTCGATCAGTTCGAGCGTGGTTTGAGAAAAAATTTGAATTTAAATTTTAAACCTGAATCAAACTTACCCGGAGCAATTGAGAAGACAGCCTACGCGTACCGGGCATGCAAACAGTGGATCCGCGACAATAGCTCTGATGTACCCTTACTTAAATCAATTCTTGAAAGTTATGGGGGTTGGCCATTGCATGATGATATTTCGTTCACAACCGAACAATTAGCAAATATTGCTGGAAACATTTCTGCTCAGTATGGGGTATATCCTATTCTAAGTGCGAGAATACGACCTGATTATGAAGTTCCAACCCTAAATACCCTACAATTAGCAGAGTTTGACCCCGTTCTACCAGTGAATTGCTATAACGATTCTTTAGATGCGTGCTCTCTTAATGAAATATCTAACATTACTGCATATTATCAGTCAGCTATTAAGCTAGCGCTTACAACTCTAAATCCTGAACTATCTCAAGCAGAAGGAATATCAGTTGAAATTTTAAATTTTGAACGAAAATTAGTTCAACTTTCAAGTCAATATTTTACCAATCACTCGTATATTAATTATACTACGTCTAACAATTTATACCTATATCATATATTTGCCAAAAGTTACGCCTTTTCAGGAGCCTATGTCCGCACTTTAGTTACAGATGTTGGTGCCAAGATAGCGTTCCCAGAATATAGCCGGATATACGCGCAAGCTGGGTACTTTTCAGAATTTGAACAATTACTTAACAAAACAGAAAACCAGCCGACGATTGCAAACTATATCTTATGGCGATTAGTTTACGTACTAGGCCGTGATTTATTTCCTAGTGAATTAAAATCTCGGCTACGTACGTTGTACAGCGTTAGAAACTATGCTTTAGACTATTCTAACGTTGAACAGAGCTGCTACTCGTTACTAAATTGCTATTTGTACAACGTGAGCGGACGGGTCCTCAACGAAGCTTGGAATCTAACTCAAAGTGCTAAGACCGCAGAAATCCTGGCTGATATTTCTGGACTCGCTCGGAATATAACCAAAAAGCTACGCTCCTTAGTTATACGGACTCCATGGCTGAACGATTTATCTGCGGCTCGCTTAGGTTCAAAGTTAGCATCTATTCAACTTAAACTCGGATATCCAACTTGGGTAGATTCAGATGAAAAGTTGAATGAATTCTACGCAAAGTTTAACATTGAAGCGAACGCATCTTTTGCTCAAGTTTTGCTCGAAACTCGACGATGGGCTACTCGAGTAGAGTATCTCAGGTTAAATGAAGTATCCGGCAAAAGTAGGAGCTTCCAAGGGTCTCCTATAGATCTAAGGACTTCGAAATTTGGCATGATGTCGAACCAGCGAGTTGAACTGAACGTACCTCTAGCAATACTTCAGCGTCCGTTTTATGCGCATAATTGGCCAAAATCTGTTGTTTATGGTATGCTAGGTAAGTTGAATATTTTTTATTCCAATCAAAATTTTTCATCAGCGTATAACCCCGAGCCCGCTTCCAAACCTTCAGACCCATTCACACGCGTATTCGACTGCAGCAAGAACTTGTAGCTACAAGTTGCAGCTGGAAGGTTTCCTCAAAAACCGTCTACAAAACTGTCTGCTGCACCAGTTCTCGCTGCAAGTTTTTAATTGCAAAAACTTGCACTTGCGAATTGCAGCTGCGAGTTGTTGTTGTATTGCACGTGTCAATTGACGCTAAGGTATAAATCGTACAAATTTTAACTTTCCAAAAGAAAATTGTTTTTCAAGAATTCTATGTATGCAGTTCGCTTGAAAAATTGCAATTATATTACATTATATACACGTTATGCATGATTTAATGTATCCTGGGGAGTACCTATTACCAGTTAGTGATATTCCTTGTAATAACGCTGTATTTGTCAAAATTTCCGAAGCTGACACAGTACTTCGTTTGTTCGAAAACATAACTGGCGATTACAAATTCCCTTCCTCGAGAAAATTGGCACATATATAGCATGCAGTAAAATTTGCGTTTCATACCTTTTTCCATCTCGCCCCTCGTCAGAAATTTTTGAATCCACCGCTGCTTATGTACTCCCTCCTGAGAAAAACCTAAATTTGCCGCTGCGTATGAACGTTTATTTTCTTTGTTTTCACAGGGTCTCAAATAGGACACGTGCTAAATCATGCAGTTGACGCCGAAGGAATTCAGTATGATAAAAATGGTAAAAGGGTGAACTCCCTGTTGAATTCTGACTCTCACGCGACGACGACAATGACAGCCGAGCAGCAATGCTTTGAGAGTCACTTTGGAAGCGTGAAATACCCTGAAGTTGAGATGCAACTTAACGGAAAAACGACCATGGTATGTTTTGGAAAAGTTGTGAATTCTTGTGTGCAACCCATTATTAAAGGTTAAGGCTTTAAGACGAACCTTTAATAGGCAAAGCCTGCGGCTTAAGCATAGACAAGCATTTCGCAAGCTTCAAACCGGACCCTAAATAGCAAACTTTGGCGAAGAGCTGTGTTTGTTAACCAACTGTAGGACCGTGACACTCAAGAATACGCTAGATTCATGACACCCTGTTAACCAACTGTAGGAGCGTGACACTCAAGAATACGCTAGATTCAAGTGTAGAAACCGTCACTAATTACAGCAAAGTCTCTCACTTTCTTAAGTCTTTAAAATGTATATTAATTTTACTGCTAAATATTGCTACTATGAATGAATTTTTGCCTTGTACGATTATATATCGTTCAAATAATTTGACTCTCAACTTTTTAAATGTCTTCCATTACTGTACTGACCAGAATAAGAGGAGGAAATAAGAGGGGTCTCCATTTTAAGTCCCGGTCAACAGGAGTCCGTATCCCAAATAAGAGCCGCAAGCGAATAGAGTCCTTAAACCCTAATTGGGGTCCATAAATGTCAATTATTCTTAATTGTAGTGTGAATGACTCCAGGACCAAATAAAGTTCAGTTCGAAACTCTAAAGCATACTTAAGTTTTGAAAGTACATTCTTAAGTATAACCTTGCATTATCGGACAAGCTTTTGATACAAGACAAAGGTTTAATTCAACGGATGTACGCAATATCGGATATATATTAGTAAATGCGGCGGAAGGTTGGTTAAATATAAATAAGTCCGTAACTGTATAACAGTGGGGTACCCTCTGGATAGGCCAAACAAATTTCAGTGCCCCTTTTATTTGGGTCACTACAGTACTCAGCACTAATAATTGTCATAGCACATCCTCTGGGTTTGAAACGCTTTATTTCAATTTCAGCTATCAAATTTCGCCGATTCAGCTGCTGTATCCGCGGTTCTAGCAGCATATCACCGTTCAGCATCCGGCCAACCCCCGGAACCTCCGCTACCCGGCCTAGAATCGTACTCTCCCAGCCAAATCTTACTGGTCGCATACGCCACGTCATACTGTGATTCGATGTCGTCATCGGAACTCAAACGATCGCTGTGGTCGAGTTCAGATGCGCCAGGTGTCACGCGTGTGACCGGGGTTTTTGCGAACAGTAATCATTTTCGACACGCGTTTAAATGCACTCGGCAAACGAACGTGTGTAATACATGGGGTCACAGAAATTGATAGCGGCTTACCTTTGACGTTTGGGGTCCATTCGATGCGATTGATGCTGATTTTCTAAAAGAAGGCCAAAATTTGTCTAGTGTGGTGAACTAGTCGCCCGCATTTGGCTTTGCGTCCACGTCTAATGCATTGCACAACGCTTCCTTTGATGTTTTTGGTTTCTTCCGACCGAATACATTGAATACGGCGCACTTTAAAGTTTTGCAATTTGGATAAATGGATCGAAGACACCGAACGCGGCTCTCTTTGAAGTTTTCGGTCAGCGGACCATAATGCCTGTATCACATGTTAATTATGTAACACTTGTCGGCAGCCGCAGCTGTTGTGTGTAGAATTGACCCTCGAGCGAGCCATATGAACAAACAAAGGCAAACAAATGTTCCACCACCGTGTCACTCCTTATTGTGGACTCTGCATAAAACAAACAACACGAACAGGGATGGCCTGACAGTTGAAATTCCTGTTTTAAATACACAAAAAGCAGGCTACAACTGCGAGAATTGGAAGTATATGAAGAATGAAAGCGGATACTGGGGGTTAATATTTTGAACCAACGATTATTCATAAACGTATTATATTAATGAAATTTATAATCTGTTTCGAAGTTTACCTATGAAATGTTACAGAAAAAATTTTAAAAGGTCCTGCAATAAAACTTTTATACTGTTTATGCTGGCTGTGTAAAAAATTGTTATCAAACAAAGAAATTATTGCTTATAAAAATTGATAAACCTAAAAAATATACGCAATCTGAGAAATTGTTGCAGCAAAACAAAATAACTTTATGTGCGTTTTATTTTTTTTACAGTGTCGTCATATTTTAGCTGGCAATCAGAAATAATCATAAAAACCTCTCACTCTTTAAAATCAATGCTATTAAATTCCAATAGAAATCTTCACTTATTAGTTGAAACCAAACTTTAATTCTTGTACTCAAATCATATTTGATGTCAAATACGCAATTACTTAAAGCAAGAGTGCATATACAAGAGTGTGCAACTTTTGCGGTTTCTCATGGTACTAAACGTACCACTGGGCGTTGCGTTTTTGGCCAACCCACCTTTGTTTAGAGGGGGATTGTTGGCACATGCAAAACTCTAAATTAAACTAAAAGCGGACCGTATTTGTTGGCGGATACGTCAAGTGTCATGGTTCGCACATGTTGTACCCCCTAAAAGGGAGGTAGGGCAAAAACGTAACGCTTGCCGGGTACATTCTTTTCTACACAGAATGTACCGAGTTGCATACTCTTGTGTATGCATCATCCACTCTTGCTTAAAGTGATGTCAACGACGCTAAACGTCATAAACTATTACAGTATATCTGTATACGTAAAAAATGTGGCTTAAAATATTTTTTGCTCTGTTTTAGGTATTAATTAGGCTTTGAAATTTTACTGTTTATCGCTCAAAGGTTTACGCAGTGAACTATTCAACTATGGTAATAGTTTTGTGACCACTTACAACATGGACACGCCCAAATGCATATATCATTTATCACCAGTTACCATTGTGCAATCGGATATTCGTTTTAGTTTACAGTATTAATCGGTTTGCGTTTTCGTTGTAGAAATACTGAACATTCAGTTATATTTTTATGCTCAGAATTAGCTACACATTACATATAGTGTTGCCGTTTTTCAATTATGCTGCACTTTGAAATAAAAATTGCGTCGATCATCGCTTTTTTCTTTAAAATTTTAAAGCCCGTGAATTTTTCCATGCCTCTCAACGGGTATTGGCACAAAAAATGAAACATCTTTGAAACTTTGAAGCATCAATATTCGATTTCTATTTTGGTTTACTCAAATACCGCGCACTGCTATGTATTAATTTGTATTTTGTTTAAACTATTAATATTTTGGTTAAAAATGACTCTCGGCAATAAAAATTTACGAATCGCTGTTTCTTTACTTCTACTTGCAATAATTATCGCTGTGATAGCTGTTGCGGTATATTTTCTGGTTCATTACTTTGACAATCGCAGAGTTGCAACAACAACATTGTCAACGACAACAACCGACGCTACTGCAAAAACTCGGCCTCAAGGTATCTGCAACAGCCTCAGACAAAAAGTAGCAAATGGACCCGTACCCAGAGGCTGAAGGAAAACGCCGTTCCCCAAATTGTAAAACCACATTCTTCGAAAAGTTGGCCCATGTAAAGATCAGGAGTGGGATGTTTTCATGTGAGACTGCAATAGAGTAAGCTTAAGCTTTGTACTAATTGTTTTGCTTGGCTTAGGCTTAGTCTTAGACTTAGGAATATGCTCATTCTTACGCTTAGGCTTAGGCTTAGAAATATGGTTATAAAACTGTTCCACTCCTGTTCCTTACATTGGCCGAAAAGGTTTAGCTAGGCTTGAAAATTGAGCGAAATCCTTGCGTGTCAACTCCTAAAATTTGGTCAGCTGCTTTTCGTACAGTGAGCAGGCCCTAGGCCTGGTAGTTCGCAAGTTGTATTCTTAGCCGGTGTAGCAGCAATCGCCAGTTGTGGGAAAGCTACAAATTTGATATTTTACACAATTGTGCGGTACGTACACCCAGAAATAGCGTTAAATTGCTAAATTCATAGCTCAATAATTCTATTGCTTCAGAAGCTATTACTTAACTGTTGATTGCCGCTACTGCCGTTTGAGAATACAAGCCTTTATCTTTTAATCACAATGTTTAACATGATGTTGAAAAAATTCATTTTGCTATTTGAACAGCCGTTGAGAATATATTTAATGAAAATAAAATTAATTTCACCTGAATTTAAGGTCAAGTTCAATAGCGAATACCTCGATATACGGTGTATAATTTAATATATATTTTAAACTTTTTTACTTTCAGAAACAACTTCCGTTCATTCAACTACAGATTCGGGTGTCTCGACACCGACTCCTAGGACGGTGTCTACGCAATCGCCAGGCAATTGGTCATCTTTAGGGCTCCTGCTCAGCTCTATGATAAACACGTCAACAGGTCCTTGCAGCGATTTTTATAATTTCGCCTGTTCAGGCTTCAGAACCTCTTACCAGTTAACCAGTGTCAACACAAAATACTCCTGTTACCTTGACGAATTACAAGAGTACACTCTCGAAAAGTTGGACGTCGTTTTGAAGGAGAACCAATCAAACTCTGCCAAGAGGGTTATCACAAAGATATCAGAATCACCTAATTACGTTTCCAAAAAAACTATTGAAGCTTATACTCGCTGTAAGGTGCATCAAAAAACTCCTCACAACCAAGATATACTTCGTTTATTCAATTCACTAGGAGGATGGCCTGTTATTTCAAAGAATACTAAACGAGGAACTTTGTCTCAATTGTCAGGAAAGATAGCCCAGCTGTCAGGAGAGATTCAGTCGCTTACTGACCCACAAGTATCGCCCCTACTTAAGCTACAAATTGGTCCAGATTTAAAAAATCGTAACCAAAATGTTATATTCATTAGCGAAGGGGATTTGGTACTCCAAAGCAGATCCCTGTACGACAAGGAAGTGTATCCTGGTATTTTTGCAGAATACTGGCGTACATTTATCGAAGTCGCCACGGTATTAGGTGTAGACGCTGGGCTCGATGTAGAAAACCCACAATTTCAACTGGAAACTGCAGATTTGGTTAAAGATACATTTGAATTTGAATCTCAACTTGCTCGAGCAATGACTGGTGTTCAGTATTCTCGTCGAATTTTTGAAAACGCCATAAATCTAACCAAACTGTACTTGCCTATGACGTTGGAACAGATAGAAAATGCATACCCTGTATGGAACTGGACTGTAGCTCTTAAAGCATACTTAGATCCGAGCGTGTGGGGCTACGTAGATGCTGCAGATTCGAAATATGTTTTATTTGGATCGGAAAGTTTTCTAAAAAACTTGAGGCGTATTTTAGATAACAATAAACTTGAAACCATTATAAATTATGCATTCGCTGTGTTAATTAGACAACTCCTTGAGCTTAGTTTTATCGATAGCGATCAAATGTATGCTAATTACACTTTGAGACCATTTTTCACTAGTAAAGATCCAAATTTCAAATATAATACCTTTGGTAAGCTGTTATGTAAACCAGAATCTGAACTTTACTGTTCTTGTATTGTTGCGTCCAAGCTTCCTTTAGCTTGCACCCGAATTTTTGTCGATGCTTACAGCGAAGCAATGGAAATTCATCAACTTCTAAACTGGACGTCTAAGTTTTTTCAACAACTCAAAATAAACCTGAAAGATGGTTTACAAAATGTCGCATGGCTCGATTTTGAAACACAAACCGCTGTTGAAGCGAAAATTGGTAAAATTTATGCGAATATCGCGTATCCTAACGAAATATTAAGTTCTACATTTTTGAACCAATACTACACGCGGCTCGACCTCGACCGATACACACCCAGCGCCAACGAAACATCATGGATAAATACATATTTTGCGTTGAATAAATTTATTCACATAGCTAATAGTGGTTGGCTTAATCCGCGCAATCGTGACGCAATCCTGTTTACTGGCAATCCGCTAGCGGTACAGATCGTTTATGATTATAGTGCGAATTCTATTAGCGTTCCAATTGGGTTACTTCAACCTCCGTTGGTTGCCCTGGATAATCCAAAGTCTGTTGTTTACGGCTACCTTGGTGAGTAGCTTTACGAGATAGTATATATGTTAGTATTTTTTCACAAAATTACCTACTGGGTACTTCCTGTGCAAGATATAGCAAGGATTATATTTCACGATGGTGTATCTCATTTCTGTAAATTAAGGTTTTATGCCGATTGTTTTCGTCAGTAATCGTACGCGGTGGCCGCATAGAGCGGTTTTGCATGCACTTATGGGATAGCTGAAGTGAAATGTATTGGGAGGGTAGTGGTTTTAAAACGATGTAGAAGTAGTTTTCGTTATACAGCTTGTATTGTTTTATCACGGTATATTTATCGCATTTCTATTTCTATTGAGCTAAAATTTACAACAATGCCATTCGAAGCCTTCGCTTCATAGTGTTTTCTTTCAATATATTACTGTAAAATATTGTGCAGATTATTCACAATTTGCCTAATTTTACACTTTCAACGCAATTTTCAGCGCAAACAAACTAAACAACTTAAGATACTAATTTTAAGACGGATTAAATTTCAAAGTTGACGTCACCAATTTTAGTAAAATTTTAACTCTGACGTCAACAATTTTAATATAAAATTTGCTGGCATCAATTTTAAACCAGATATTACGTTTTAGGACACCAGTTGCTACAAGCGGTTGGTAACGCAGTATCAACCACAGGTGTTCAATTCAACGCCCAATGCAAGCTTGAAAACTTGCTTTCTCCATCTTCTGAATCCGGGTTCCACCAAGCCATTCAGTGTCTTCGAAATACCTCGTGTTGTACTGATAGCCAAAGCCCTTCGAAAGCCAATCAGAATGAAAGTTGCATTAATGCAGATGAAATTATTAATAAATATATCGCCGCCAACCTAGCTAATCATTACAGCTTTGAACAATTTACTAAATCTAACCCTGGAAATGAAAGTATTCCTTATATGGAACAGTTCACGCAAACCCAGCTATACTTTATTTCAATGGCTGCCCGCTATTGTGGTGGTAAAAGTATTCTGCAGAGTTTTTGGGGGTACTGGGCTACTGTGCAAAGGTGTATAGTGAATGAAATGGTTAAAGATAGCGTTAGTTTTTCTGGCTCGTTTGGGTGCAAGAAAAATATCGCATTTAATCCTGGAAAAAAGTGTAACGTTTGGTATTGAGATGGAACAAAATTGCTTTTAGATGAATCGATGCTGTAGAGAGTTTATGATTACGTTTTTATGCCGTTTTTAGCATAAGGAAACTACAGAACGGTACGACAAGCCCATGCTAACGACTGGGGCCTGCCTACAAAGCATAAGCCTAAACGTAAGCGTTGCCCAAACATAAGACGTACTCTAAGCCTTGGTTTAAGCCTAAACCTAAAACAGTACAGCCTTTAAATTTCCGTTTTCCAGTGCGCAGACCCTTAATATGGGCTGTGCTTTCTATGAACATTAATACTTATGTTGAACGAAATGCTTCTTATTAACGTACTCAAACTTACGAGCCTGGGAGTTATGCGGGCATTAGGTTTTCTCAAGGCATAAAGCAGCCGTAAATGCCAGAGTTGAACTCAACGGGTTTACTCAATATATAAACGAAAACCTTACATTAGTAATTAATGTTGTCTAATACGGTTTTTGCTGTATATATACAATAAGCCTAAACATGGGAATATGCTCGTTGATGTACATAATTTTGTATGAGCCATACGCGGAACCGGCAGGCAACGAATTAAACATGAACAGTTTTCGGTCTGAATTTTAATTTTATTTTAACGAAATTTGTTTAAACAATTCTCCATGCAAGTAGTGATTTGAAACTTTAGTTCCTTTAAAATCTATTGCAGCGTAAAATCATACTTGAACCGATTGCATAAATATATTTTCGGTTTGTGCAATGAGGCGTATGTCGTTGACGTTCAAAGTTTCACATAACTGTAAGAAGCAGCAATTGTTAAAGCCTGGTGTGGTTTTTTTTTTTTTTCGCTTTTTTGATTTGTAATAATTAGGCTCATAAACTATGCTAATATGTTATTACATATTATATATTTATACTAAGAATATATATTTAATATACACATATATTTATATATATTTTTGAGGCAGCCTGGAGGCCGCCTCTTTTCAAATGAGTCAAATTACCGGGGTACAAATTTTACAATGCGAAATTTTTGAATAGCGGATTTTGTAGCTCTTTTATTCATTTTTGGCTAAACTACTGTGTATTGTTGAGATAAGCGTAATGCTAATGCATATATTGTGTATCATACAGCCGCGCTGTGCAGTATATATAGCTATAGAATAAAGGTATTCACGAGTTGTCGTTGTGACGCAGTTGGTAATTAGTTTGGTTGGCGCGATCTGTACAGTACGGGTACGAACCCTGTCGAGGGTTTAGAATTTTCAAAAACCGATTTTCATTCATTATATCGGAGGGTAATTGGAGGAAATGTTTCAAAATTTTATTTTAACGAAAATGAAAGATTTAAATTAAAGAATATATTGAAAAAATATTTACTAATTTGTGTCCGAAACCAAGGAAACAAGATAATCGCGAGTGCTGGCCATTTTGGGTTTTAAAACTCAGGCTTATGCTCAAGCTTACGCTTAGGATTTAAGCTTTGACTAAAGCTTCAAATTTAAGCTCAGGCCAAGTGAAGATGTGTACCGACGCATTCCGAGTCTGTTGGTGTCCTGCGGATAAATGGGACATCCGTCAGAGTAATATGGACCAAAATTATTTTTCTGGCAAAATTTAACCGACGCTGGACCTTTATCTGTACTCTGCATCAAGGCATCTCATGGGTGTTTCTGTCGATACGCAATCGCATAGTGTCAATTTTTTTTTTTCGAAATTTACCACAGGACAGGCGGGACAGGGGCGTATTGAATAAACTCCCGAAATTTCTGAAAGACAAAACACACATCAAACATGCTTAAAATAACCAATTATATATTCATAAAGGTCAAAAAATTTGTCGATGGTTCGTAAAAACGGTCACATGATGGAATATTATATTCCCTCTGCAAACTCTTGTCTGCATCCCTGCATGCGTATCCGTCTCTCTGGCCCTTTCACGGGCTGCTTGTTGTATAAATATATATTAATATATAATCTATGCAGGAACGGGGTGTTGAGAGTAAAACGCTAGAAACGGTTGCTATGTACTTAGTACGATTTGTTGGTAGTTCTGGCAATATGTGGCCGACAGCGAATGTAATAATGGAAAGTCAATGAAAAATTACTTTCTATTTCACCCGTGAGCCTGAAGGTTTCCCGTAATAATAGTATGCTTCATATTTATGTATATATGCATATATCTATTTTGTTGATTTCATAAATCAGGGTCGCACGCACTTAGAGTTACCTATGTCGTATCACTCATAAATAACAATTTCAAATAAAACAATCTGTGTATTTAACCTTTAAGTAAAAATAAAGGAACTTTTCTAGAAGGAATAAACAAGATTTTGTCAATATTACAAAATCCGTTTAACTGTTGTTGAAAATCGTCCAAACTATTGAGGTGAGCATGTTGACATGGAAGCGTTTATCGTTGTTTTCTCTAGTAATTCAGACCAGACTCTGTTCTCGGCCCGTATTATAAAATGTGTGTAGCATCTATCACCGATTGGTGATAGGTCTTGTAACTTTCGAACCAGGGAATGCTGAGGCTAAATTTCAGAACATTATTTTTCGCATAGTATGATTTGTTCTACTCTTGTACCAATTTTGAGCTAAACAAGTGCAATAATTGGTGAGTTTGAAAACCTATTACTAACTAACTAATGATAGTTGCAGTATTTTTGAGAATACGGGCCCTCATGACAAAGGAAACTACTACTTTCGAACAATAGGGTTGTAGCTAACTTATTCTAGCGTGAATTCTTCTTTAGTTTGATTGTTAGCTTCTAAACCGTGCTAACAGAGTGACTGACAATGCGTGAAGATTAACAATTGTGATTAGTTCAAAAACATTAAAGATTCCTTTGAATTGAATGGAGTAAAGTGCATAATGTATCCTTTGCTTCGCAAATAAACGTGCCATTGTTCATTATAGAGAACCTCGCTAAGCCTAAGCGTAAATCTAAGCTTTAGATTAAACATAAACCAAAACATAAGCTTATGTCTTATACGGTAACCATAAAAGTGAGGCCTTCAATCTCTAATTTCCGTAGTTTCGCTGTCTTCCACTTGGATGGCATCAATTCGTCGGGTCAATGTATGTATCAGGGGAGGTCTGTAAGCTTGAGCTTCAGTCTAATTTTTTAGCTTAGGCTTAGGATTACGTATATGCTTACACTTTACGTTAGGGCTTCTGCTTGGACTTAGGCCTATCAGTCTAATTTTTTAGCTTAGGCTTAGGATTACGTGTATGCGCTTTTCCTGGCTTGCCTGTTCCAATTTTTAGCTTAGGCTTAGGATTCATTGTTGCTTCACTTTCGTTAGGGCTTCTGCTTGTACTTAGGCCTCTCAAGTATGAATTTTTTAGCTTAGGTATATACCGTTGTTTACTCTTTACTGGGCTTCTGCTTGGACTTAGGCCTATCAGTCTAATTTTTTAGCTTAGGCTTAGGATTACGTGTATGCCCAATTTGAATTCATTGCAGTATGAATTAGCTTTATATACCTTTACTTTTACTCTTTCATCTGATCAAATTATTTAAAAATTAAAATCTAAAATTTAAATTTACGTCTTCAATTAGTCAGACAATCGGCATAAAGCTTAATGATGTTGCCTGAACTGAAACGTTCCGTCACTCGTAGTGATTCTACGCAACGATCCAAGACTTATGGAAACAATTCTACAAGACAAGCAAGCGAGCTAAATGGTAAATGATAAAAGCGCACGGACTCAAATTGTTTCTTAAGATTTGGCCTAGTTTGCAAAATTGGGTCGTCCTAAACGCTAATTGTGTTGTTCAAGGCTGCGCAAACAAGAATTAAACAAAAACGAAGTATAAATTATAGATGCAGAGGTTAAAGCTTTTATAACGTCCTCCAATCAAAATCAGTTTTCTTTCAAATTGTCAGACAGCAATTGGTGTTTCGGATAGGCCAGCTGGAGCTGGCAACTGGGGCAAAAAATAGGTATGATTGAAATTCGAGGCAATCTGCTGATTGTTTCTGTAAATACCAAGCCAGATATATGCTACGGGAGGGCAAAAGAATGGAGAGCTTCGCCACGCTGTCTCCTACAAAAACCTATGCCTGTCTAGGTCGAAGTATTTTCCAGCTGCATGAAAAATACTCTATGTAAGGAAAATTTTCTTTGTCTCCTTTACAAAATAGTCTTTGGTTTTGTGTACAAAGAAAAACGCGGGTCGGGTAAAAATTTCAGCCGCGGATATACCCGCGGGTAGAGGTTTGTATCACGCATGTAAAAATTCACAGTCCTTATCTATGCCAAACTTTTAAGCGTTAACGTGCAAACTATACGCTTATGTCTGTTTTTATACTTATGGTTAGTTGCTGTCCGGTGCTTTATTTAGTTGGGTTTGAAATTTAGTTATTGCCCCAATAACTTCTTAAGTAACTGGAATTTTTCGATCATTCAACTGTTTTATACCAGTGGTGTTTTATATCGTCCAGATATAAAAAACTTATTCAATGAGTTAATTTTTAAACTTGGGTTTAAGTCAAAATTACCGAAATTCGAAAAAAGCGCAAAAACAAAGGTTTTACAAAATGTTGGAGTATTGTATACAAGCAGCTAATTTAACGTGATTTCGGCTGAATGAATTTGGTAGCACCTCCGGCTCTGGCTGGTGTATTTTCCACCTGTGATTGCATGCTGGGTGCTTTTCCGAGTTAGTAACGCTGACTATATACATGGCTATCAGTCAAATGACTTGTTTCTCGTAAACTTTCATGTGTAAAATTTATCAAAGCTATAACGCAGAACTTCACCAACGTGCAACACAACTGCGATCTTTAAAATACTGATTCAGCGTCAGGCGCGGGTAAAAAGTGGGTCGCCGGTAGCGGGTAAGAAATTTTTATTCACGTGGGTACAGCGCGGGTCGGGTAGAAAAATCTTTACCCACTTCCCACTCTGGTTTGAAGACCTTAAATGCAACTGTCACAATTTTTCGTAAAAGGGTAAATCTGTTCGAATGTGGCGGAGCCTGTTTCTTGCTCACACTCGTACTTGCGAGCTTCGTAGTTGCGAAGTTGTTCCTACTACAGACCGCGTTTGCGATGATAGTTTCCGGTTTGGTTTCAGACCAAGAAAGTATTCAAGTAAACAACGATGAAGTACCACATTCAGTTGAATTTTCTCATGGGAGCCATCCAGAATCATCGACCGTAGTGATCGAGACAGGCTCTGAGAGTGACCATGTCTCAGATCAAGACGCAGCTAGCGTATCCCTAGAGAGCCCTAAGCAAAACTATGACAGGCATGGGAAAAGTAACACAAACCACAGGACGTGGATCTCTCGTGGGAAAAACTCTGTTCAAAATCCGAAACGTGAGAAAAACGTTGGTGAAGTCGGTGAAACAAGCGAGGATTTGTTGAGAAGCAAAGAACGAAAGAAAGGTATTCGAAATACCAATGTCTTGAACACAACTGAATGGAATAGTTTGAAATCTGAGCGAAAGACAAAGATTGATGAAGATCACGGCCAAGACAGGAACAAAAACTTGCCAGTTGGTGAAACGCAAAAAGATAAAGGTTAGGTTAATGTTAAAATTTAAGATATGCTATTTTTGAATTAAACATCACTTAATAAATTATGTACGTGCCCTGACAAGTAAACTTGCCACAAAGCTAAAACAAACTTTCAGGAATAGCACGCAAGCATTTCAGCTCACTTAAAAGTGAGATCGTAACTTTTCTGAATAAACCGAAATATTTCTGGACGAATTGAACCCGCTCCCAACTCTCAGAATATGCGTCAGAAATATTTTTTAAAAGAATACGTGTACTGAAAGTGAAAAAAGAAAAACTCATATAATTTATATAATCATAAGAGCTTTAATATTTCAGGCTTCCAAAAATTCAATATATATATTTGCGTCAAGTTCATCCAAAATCAAAAATGCTTACAACCTTCGGACTACTGTTATGCTCGAGCTAAACAGCAAAGAATGGTGAGTCAAATTGATTCTCTTAAATAAGCTCAACAGGACTACACAAACTGAGTCAAATTTGACTCCGACAGAGTCAAATTCGATATTTGACTCAGTTCAGTTTGTGTATTTTCGTAGAGCCTATTTCAGAGAGAGAGAGAGTTAATTTGGCTCACCATTTTTTGCAGTGTAGTATTAATAACATGAATATTTTCAAAATACCATAAAACATGGTGTATCTTTAATAAATAAATTTCGGGTATTTAAAAAATCCTAAACTTCAAATTTCAGTATCCTCCATTACTTCAGTTAAACAGACACCAATCAAAAACCGAAGCGCATCTTACGGAAGTAGTACTCTCGAACAAATCATACACGATCCAACTCTGATAACGATATTACACCGCCGACACTCCCAGCTTCACCGAATAACAGACAAAATTGTTCGGCAAACCGTGGTCAAAAATTGGTCGTCTAGACAAACCTCCAGTCAGGAATTGCGTTCATTTTGGTACAAATGTGACAGATTTCGACAACTTCCACGTCAAATTTGTTTTCAATACGCGCTTGAGAACGTTCCAGCGGCACTAGTTCGACTAAAACGTGAAGCGTTACGCATAGAAGAACTTCGTCTACTTAGATTACATTTAGACAACGAGAGGGAAAGGCTTGCAAAGCTGAAACCTGTCGCCGCAAAAAATGACCATAAACACAACAAAATTCGCAAACGTTTCGGGTGTGAATTTGAAACGAAACAACTGTATTCAGAGTTGTAAGCAGGGAAGTTGTCAAAGGATGGTAAAACCAAAAGTACTGAACTACTGTTCCAGTTAGTGATAGATCAGTTGCACAACGAGAAGAAAAGATTTAAAAAGCCAAAATCTGCGCCCGTATTCTCAAGCCTGCGTACACGTTCACCTATCACCAGTTGGCGATAGGTCTTGTAACTTTCGAATCAGTGAATGATGAGGTTGCAATTTCTGTAGTTTCCTGAATTTGAGTTGACCAAATTTTTATGCTAGTTTTGCATTAAATAAACTGTTGGATTTCGTCAATTTGATAAACTATTGCTAACTGGTGATAGTTGCTATACGGACTTGAGGATATATGGGCAGCGACTCTATCAGATGACGTATCAATTTTGTAGAAATGGCAGCGAAATCTGTTAAAGTTTCTGCACAGTTGAACGTAAACGTTTGAGAATTTAAACCGCGGATACTGTATTCCATATTGTAGCTATTAGGCAATCGCAAAGATTGCTCATATAAGGTCCATGGAATGCAACCAGACTTTTCAAAATTTATGGAACACCAATGCATACGACATTTTCTCTATGGCGACTGAACTGACAAATTTTTTAATTATACAGTAACAAGGATTGATATTCAAGTGTCATTGTGTACAAACTATGTCTATGAAACTAAACATATAACCGTCTATCAAACTAACAAGGCGAACCCTTTAATTCTATTTTAAAAACTGTTTAGGTTAAATAGCAGTATTTTCAACTTTGTGTGCAGCGCCGATATATTACCAATCAGTAATCGATACTCGAACAAGCGATCTGCGAACATGCAAAACTCCATGGAATGTTGCATGTTAAATTTAAATGCAATATATAAACCTATGCTAATAAGTTTACAACCTTCAGTAGAGAATATGGATGCGCAGAAATGAAAGTTTTGTTTCTATTCTCCAAGATGTATGGCTTTCCGTTGGACATGACACAGTATTAATATACCAATGTCATACGATTATAACAAAGATTACAAAAAGCTTAAATTGAAATTTTGGAAATAAATTTTTCTCTCCAAAATGAAGCTTTGAATCCGATATGTTGGATGTGAATGAAAAATCTATTTGTCACGCCGTGTACGCAAGAAAACAAAATATATTTAATTTTATTGTCAAAAACATGGTATGGTGGCCGCCAGCATACGTGAAGCGAGATCTGCAGCCTATTATAAAATCGCTGAGAACTGCTGTCGAAAGGTACCGCTTTTGATTGAGGTTGAACAAATCATCAGGTTTACGCTTTATTAATTATTACGTTCTACGTATATGTTAAAAATGACCAGACTCTTCAGTTCGGCTGGGGTACAAAACAGTTAAAACGCTTTGCATTGTGTGTCAGTTTAATACGCATACAAATTTCGGCCCATGCTACTTTTAGGGTCGTTCCGGTTGTGACAATTCTATTATGGTCGATTATTATATAGCAACTTTTAATTCGACGGCAATTTAACATTTATGAACGAATCGAAATTTAACCCGTCTCAGTGTGTTTCAAATAGACGTCATATTTGTTCTGTGCAAAATTTTCAATATTGGCTCCGTTGAGATCCGAAAGAGTCGTCCATCGGAACATAAAATGTTTTATCAATATTTTCGACGCACACCATGTAAAAATCTGTTAGGATGCTTAAAGCTGGGAAAGCCCTATTTCAACATTTAATTGCTGATTTTTCATAAGTTTGTATCCTTATAAGTTTTGTGGATTAGAACTATAGTGAGAACATTTTAGTACTGCGTGGAGTTTGCCATCGGTTTGGAATTGTATAACTGATTTTCAGGTGGAAAGTATAGATTTTAGTAAAAAATATCTTGACTTGCAAAGTCTTTCATTTTGACAAAATCTATACTTTCCACCTGAAAATCAGTTATACAATTCCAAACCGATGACAAACTCCACGCAGTACTAAAATGTTCTCACTATAGTTCTAAGCCACAAAATTTATAAGGATACAAACTTATGAAAAATCAGCAATTAAATGTTTAAAGCTGGGAAAGCCCTATTTCAACATTTAATTGCTGATTTTTCATAAGTTTGTATCCTTATAAATTTTGTGGCTTAGAACTATAGTGAGAACATTTTAGTACTGCGTGGAGTTTGTCATCGGTTTGGAATTGTATAACTGATTTTCAGGTGGAAAGTGTAGATTTTGTCAAAATGAAAGACTGTGCAAGTCAAGATATTTTTTACTAAAATCCAAATTTATTTTGCTGAGAAAGCGGCCCACGTTGAGGGCTGTCCCGTTGTCCCGGAACAACGGCCAGCAGGAGTGCAGCGGACAGTGGGACAACCGGGACCGTGGGATAGCCGGGACAACGGGACAGATGCGAACAACGGGACGGTCTGGGACAAAGGGACAGCTGGGACAACGGAGGCAACTGGGACAGTTGGGACAGCGTGGTCGGTTGGGACAGCGGGGATAGCTGGAACAGCGGGGACAGCTGGAACAGCGGACACGGCTGGTACAGCGGGGACAGCTGGAACAGCGGGGACAGCGGGGGCAGCTGAGACAGCTGGCACAGCTAGAACAACTGGGACAGCGGGGACAGCGGGGCAGCGTGGACAGCGGGGGACAGCTCGGACAGCGGGGTAACAGCTGGGACAGCGGGGGAACAGCTGGGACAGCGGGGGACAGCGGACAGCTGGGACAGGGGGGGTCAGCTGGGACAGCGGGGGGACAGCTGGAACAGCGGGGGGACAGCTGGAACAGCGGGGGGACAGCTGGGACAGTGGGGGAACAACTGGGACAGCGGGGGAACAGCTGGGACAGCGGGGGAACAGCAGGGACAGCGGGGGACAGCGGACAGCTGGGACAGGGGGGTCAGCTGGGACAGCGGGGGGACAGCTGGAACAGCGGGGGGACAGCTGGGACAGTGGGGGAACAACTGGGACAGCGAGGGAACAGCTGGGACAGCGGGGGGACAGCTCGGACAGCGGCGGGACAGCTGGGACAGCGGCGGGACAGCTGGGACAGCGGGGGGACAGCTGGGACAGCGGGGGAACAGCTGGGACAGCGGGGGACAGCTGGGACAGCGGGGGGACAGCTGGGACAGCGGGGGAGCTAGGACAGCGTGCATAGCTGGGACGGCGGGGAGAGCGGGGACAGCTGGAACAACGGACAGCTGGCACGGCGGAACAGTCGGGACAGTTGGACAGTGGGGACAGTGGGCAGCCGAGATAGCGGGACAACTTGGCTAAATATAAACCCAAGTCGTAAAGCCCAAACATAAACCAAAACGTAAGCCTACGCCTAGGACAAGCCTAAACCTATGACCTAGGTATAGCCAAAGCTTTGAAGCCTGAACCTGAACCAAAGGCAAAACCTAAGCCTAAGCCTAAGCCTAAGCCCAAGCCATAGCCTAAGCCTAAGCCTTAGCGTAAAGCCAAAGCCCAAGCCTAAGCCTTAGCCTAAGCCATAGCCTAAGCCCTAGCCTAAGCCTAAGCCCTAGCCTAAGCCCTAGCCTAAGCCCTAGCCATAGCCTAAGCCTAAGCCTTAGCGTTAAAGCCTAAGCCTAAGCCTTAGCGTAAGCCTAAGCCTAAGCCTTAGCGTAAGTTTAAGCCTAAGCCTAAGCCTTAGCCTAAGCCATAGCCTAAGCCTAAGCCGAAGCCTAAGCTTATTAAACCTAAGCCTGAGCCCAAGCCTATTAAACCTAAGCCAGAGCCTAAGACTAAACCTAAGGCTAAGCCTAAACCTAAGTTTTAGGCTTACCCGAAGTCGTAAGATAGCCTAAAGCCTAGCCTGCACCTAAATTTGCACGTCAGGATCAAAAATAGGTTTTTCGATATCAGGGGGGGGGGGGCAAATAGGGCAAATTCAAGGGGTCACTTGTGAACGATTCCGCGGTAAAATTCAGTTCTTTTTCATATTGTTGAAAGCATAATTTTTACAGGTTTTATTTACCCCAGAAAACCGAAACTTTATTAAAAAGTGGGAATCAGTATTTTTTCCATTTTACAAATTTGGTAAAATTTACACCCCGAAACATCAACTGATTTTAACAGAGACGGCCTCCAGGCCATCTCAAAAATACATATTTATAAATTTTAAAACAAAGATTTGACATAGCCATATAAAAATATAAATATATGTAAATATGCACAAACACATTAAAGCAGCCTGTTTGTTGTCCCGGGACAGCGGGACGGCCCTCAGCGTAAACATGCGCCACAAACTTTGACAAGCCGAATTTTACATATAACTTAGGTACTAGAGTAGACGGCTGTTCGGAATTAAATCCTATAGTTACATTAAAATTAAAAGTAAATCTCTGTTTAAGACTTGACGAAAAAATATAAATGAATCGTTGTCGATTGCGCAAAGTATAAATTAAGCTCGGAACAAACATGCAACAGCGACATTTAGAACATTATATAGCAACAGCATTTTAAACGCTCATAATATTGGCTTTCTACACCCCCAGGCTGGATTCTCAGATGTATGGCTCGAATCTATTTGGGAATGGCGCCGCCAAAGCTGGAGGACCAGCCCTCCAATGCCTCAAATGTGGACGCCCTTGTAATTTGTCATCACGTTAAAATTCACACGTAGATGTATTAAATGTTCCACCCACCCCATTTGGAACAGCATCAAAATATACATCCTAGCTGGAGTTAAGATACAGTTTCATAGCTTTACTTAGATTAATTGTCTAGATTCCGTCTGAACGGACTGGGTTCAAATACATTTTGTCTAAGATGTCAGGACATTACGTTAGTACACGCGTATACACTTATAAACACACGCTGTGCACACATGTTCAAATGCATCATTCAACGCATAAAGTTGAGTCCCTTCCTATGGACTATGGACAATAACAGTCCCTGATTGTTAGGAAAAGTAAATATTTATGCCTAGAGTATATTTATTGTCTCTCAAGCAATGACATATTGACATAGAAAGTGTATAAGAAGAGTGAGTAGCGACAACGCGGGCACCCGAAGGAGGGACATTTAATAAATGTGCGTGTATTTAACGTGGATGAACCATAGCAATACGCTTTTTTGTGAAACGGAAAAATGGGGGAGCTGTATATTTTCGAAGGAAATACAGAAACAAGGGGACAACAATAATCTTTGTTGAGATTCATTTTAGTCAGAGGGTGCACCCCGCTGCACCCTCGCACTTCAACGGACCCAAAGCAATGCGCACGACGGGGAGCTACTGTCCCCCAAACAGCACGCACTAAGCGATCATGCTAACCAACCAAAAGTAATTACCACCACAACAAATTTTAATAATCTTCGCGTATTCACAAACATGAGTAGCAAATGCTGCTCTCCGGCGTATTGCAGTCCCGCGAGAAAACGGGACGTCTCTGAAAGTAGCATGTGCCGTCCCGGCTGTCCCACTGTCTCAGCTGTCCCAGCTCTCCCCACTGTCTCCGCTGCCCCAGCTGTCCACGCTGGCTCCGCTATTTCAGTTGTCGCCGCTGTCTTACATGTCTCCGCCATTCCCGCTGTCCCGAGACAGCGTGACGGCACTCACTATAACATGGGCCGAGAAAGGGATAGCAATAGACGAAAACTCAAATATTATTAATTTTAAAATAGTCAAACTTTAATAACATAGCTAGGTACATCTACGAACTGCATGCATCCGGCAGTAAAGCAAAGCATTGGCACTGCTTATAGTGGCGAATCCAGGATCTCAAAATGGCGGTCAACATGTCACTCCCCGGACCCCTCGCTCGCGAGTCAAGCGCGCTACCCATTACACCACTCGGCCGATGTCATAATTTTCTCTGGTGCTAGGCATGTGCGGGTATGTGTCTTAACATACACACTGAACATACACAGGCTACACCGCGTATACTCACATTTCCCCTTCTTCAGGCGGTTCCCCCGGACCGCGAATCCAAACTTCTCCAAATCCATGGGCCTGCAATTTACAGCGCCCGCCTCGGTGGGACCTTCATTACAGAACTGCACGGTCGGGACGACCCCTTTCCTCGAAGTACTGTGAATATACATGGTTTTCCCCTTAATTTCTCCCACAGATGACCACGCCGGGAATCGAACCTCGGACCTCTCGTTCGCGAGTCAAGTGCGCTACCCATTACACCACTCGACCGATATAATTTCCTCTGGTGCTATACGTGCACAAGTATGTATGTGTCTTAACATTACACAATCTGCACATACACAAGCTACACCGCACATACTCACAATTGCTATAAAATTGGCTGAAAGAATACGGCAGTTCAACTGAGATTAATCAGAAACAAAACAGCGTAACCCCTCATGTATAAGAAACGTTGTCAGCAAAAATTTAGATGTGCGTAGACGATATATCGTTAGTTTTGCTTTGTGAAAAAGTAACCCCAGAGTCGGAGCAGACAGTGATCGGGCTTCACACAAAACTCCAAGATGGGGGAACCCAACGTAGAGGTGTATCCATAATTTTTCGGTGTTTACTCTAAGTTTGTCGGAGCTCACCCTCGTGTTTGATATCTGTGAAGACACTTCCAAAAAAACAGTTTCACACGAAAGTTGCAAAATAGTGGATCTAGAAATTGAACCCATGTTTAAAATGAATCACAACCGCGAGCATCGCGTGTAAAATTCTCAAATAAGAAAGGGTAGATTTATAGAGACATGAGGACCTGGCGAGTTCACCAATTTCTGTTCTTAACCTGCAGATCCGCCGATTTCAGAGTTTGAAGCCCGTCGAACTGGCTATTAATAAATTAAGCTGGTTAGAATTTTATTAAGAACTTAAAACGTTATGAAACTAATAATAAATGAATACTAATTCAAGTAACAAATTACAGAGCAACACAAATGCGAAATACGCCTCAGTTCTTATACAACTAAATTAGATTGAAACTAAGTTAATATATCTTGTGTCACGACCGGGGAGGGAGCAGCGGCAGGGGGCAGGTACCGCTTACAGCCGCCCTATTTTATCCGTTGGCTTCCACTACCAAACATATACGTAAAACACAGCTTCGAGACCAAACCTGTCGACAAGACGCTACCCGTGTCCGAAGCTGTTGTCGCAGTCGTCTTGACAAATGGTTGTGTCATTGTAACTGGCACTAGATCGATTCTTATGCGCAATACGATGACTTGTTAAGCTCGTTCATTGTGAAGCTTTTGCCTCGCCGAAGTTTTCTTCGGAAATAGCTTGACACGGACAAGTCATTTGCCCTTCTTCTTAGATGTTGTGTCATCGTTGTTGTTGTTGTTGTAGTAGCCAAAGGAGCCATTCAGTCGTGGTTCGTCGTCTCCAGGCCGAGGAAAGTTGCCGCGAGTAGTGGGCTGCCCCATAAGGCGAAGACTGTCAGACTCGTGGGTTTCGCCGGACAGTTGAACTTGTGTCATCGTCGTCATGCGTCATCGTCAGAGGAACCGTCAGATCCAGCGTCCAAGGATATAGCACCATGTCTAAACCTCGATGCTTTATCACACTTCCCTTTTGGCTGCTGCGTCCTGGATATTGACGGAGACGGCCGTTTAGACGGCGAGGCCGCCGATTTACCGAAGACACACTTCCACTCGTCGCTATACAACGGTTTCCGCGTCGGCGGCATTTATTTCCATATTTCATCGGCGCTGCTGGCTTCCAAAGCTAAGTCTCGATTCCAAACTGCATGTGCAATGTCATGGTCGGACATCGGGGTGCAATTAACCAGTGCATGCACTTTATTACCAACAACAAACACGCTGACACTCTTAGGGAACGACCGGATCCAAAATTTTGCATTTACCGGATCCGAATCCGGATCTTAAAATTCAGATCCGGCTCGGATCCGGATCTTACTAGCTGGATAATTTTTCATACATAAGGTGTATAAAATAGAAAAAGTTCAACTGATTCTTTCGCAAAATTAGTCAACAAAACTTACACCGACTAAAAGAAGTCTTTAAAGTAAAGTTTTTATATTTGTTCCTCTTCCGCAACAACACTGGTCTCCACGTATATGTAATTAAGGTGTTAACTTTGAAACTTATTCCTGAAAATATGTTTCTGATTAATAATTACTGCACTTATTGCAATCACGTATTTTCTGGTGAATTTTAGCCTCACGCTTAGAAATATGTTTGTACTACTGCTACAACCATTTGTTCTAGAATATTCACTGTTTTGCTAAATTTCACTGCACTTTTAAGTATATATAAGTATAAGTATTTGCCAAGTAGTTTGTATCACTAGCTATGAAACTTGCAAATACATACACTTTTATATTCAATTTGTTACATAGCTATTACGTATATATAGACATTCCAACAAAGCATTAATGCTCACACAGTGCTTATTCGATTACGTACGCATAGTTGAAATGCATACACCAATTTTGGTATGTTTTTGTTTGTATATCAAATTTCGGATCCGGAGATCCGGTAGTTTGTTTTACCGGATCTGGATCTTAAAAATTGCAGAGATCCGGATCTCGGATCCGGTCGATCCCTACTGACACTGTTGCCCGGGTAGTTTTTATGTTCGGACATCGGGGTGCAGTTGGCCGGTGCAGGAACTTTATTACCGACAACAAATACGCTGACATTGTTGCCCGGGTACTTTTTATCCTCAACACGTCAAATAATTCAGTGACTTGGCTTCGATATTTTTCTGTGAGGCTGAAGATGCAGGTGTACTCACCTTTGCGCGATTGTCAAAGTCAAACGCTTTAAGACCAATCGCCGTATCCGTACCGGTTCACAAAACAAATTTTGCTAAATTCCTGTTGGGAGGGCTACGGCCGGTGTGGCCCCCATGGACCTGCCATTGGCTGTTTACAGTTGCAAATTTTTTGCAAATGTTACTGCTGCAGCTTACACGAGTTGCTTACAGCTGCTAGTAATTGCAAGAAAGCATTAATTTTTGAATCTTGATATGAACTTATATGAATAATTTGCAGACGACTGGAACACGCAAATATCAAGCATGAGCTATAGATTATCAGTTCATCCAATGATGTTGAATTAATTCAACTTGCTAGGCAATTCATACCTCTGAATTAATTTTGGGCGTATATTCATCATCAATATATTGCAGCTGCAAGTTCTTCGAATGAATTTTAGAAAAAACTTGTTGCTGCAAAACTCAGCTATTAGAAACATTTTTGCGCGTTTTACTCGAAATTTCTTGACTTGAAACCGCGTTCAAAATCTACAATTTCTGTTTTATACTCAGTAGATGCAAAACTAGTCCAGTTGAACTCGCCATAAACTACGAAATTTCAAACAAGCCTGATATTTGAATTAATTCAAGCTTCTTGAATGAATTCAAGTTGTCTGAATATGATAATATAGAAGCGCTCGCAAACATGTCTTCTGATTGGTCAATCAAAATGCAGATGCAAGAGGTTTATGCGACTTGCAACTGTGTTCACACAAGCGAATGAAGTTTAGTTGCGCGAATTCCAGCGAATAGTGTGCAACTGTAGCGGTTTTGATACCAACCTTGCACGTGCAAGTTTTTGCTACAAAAGGTTGCACGTGCGAATAGGGCATTAAGCATGTTTAGGACCCGGCGCGGCTTTATTCTGCTTATAAAACGTAATTAAACTATGATAATTTGGTTTTAAATTGAAATTCTGTATCCAGCAGCCGCGAGTACTATATGATGCGGTTCATAAACTTTTAAGCGGGTTTTAGAACGTAACTTATATTTCTAGATTAGGTATTACTGTTCATTACAAACTTGGTGTTTACCGATTGTGTTTGCCGACATATTTTAACTTTTCAGTAAGACAGTATTTATTATAGTGTCGATTGCGTTTTAAGCAGTTCGGCAGCTTAGTAACAGCAAGCCATAATGGTGGACCTTGCAGGACAAGGTGGTCCGATGCAACACACTTTCGACAACTATATTTTTATCATTCCTATTCTTTTAGTAGTTTCTATCGTTGGTAAGTTTGTTTTTAAAGAATTGTAGCTGGAGTGCAATGGTAGATTTCCTGGCAGTGAGTGGTTTTTGATAGCTTTGTGTTAATATGTACTCAGCAGGGTGCAACCGGAATTACAATTTACCGGAACCGGAACCGGAATTTGAAAATTTTACCGGAACCGGAACCGGAAAGTGAAAAATGCATTTCACCAAAAATTTCATTTTAATCGTATTTTTTGCTCTATTACGTATTTGTGAAACAACCTTAGTCGAACATAGGTATTTATTTTATCTGTTATATTTTACATTTTCATCATCGACTGAAGTGAAATCCACCATCAATGGCTTATATTCGGAGTACAAGTGGCTTTCAAAAGAGATTCTTAAAAATTAGCAAAGTTAAGAAAACGGCCAAATTATAATACCGGAATTTTTAAATCCGGTAAAAATTTACCGGAACCGGAACCGGAAGGTGAAAAAATGCCGGAACCGGAATTCCGGTTGCACCCTGGTACTCAGGTATATAGTATATACATGCACAGCTATATATACAGTTCGGACAGATAGCTGAATTTTTGTTTAGTTCTGCGTAGCACATTTTAGAACCCAAACGGCCTTGTAAGCAGATGATGCCGACTAATATTACAATAAGCGAGTATGCTTAAATACATAACATTTGGGAGAGCTAATAGAATTTGGTACAAATTGAACAAATTGTGAATAATTAAACTAACACTGTAAGTATATAGTAGGTACACTGCAAAAGTACACGGTTATATACGCGTTTATTTAAGACGTGAATACTTGGTGACATTTTACGTGTGTTTTTATGTTTTTGTACTGTGTCTTACAAATTTATGGTTAGCCTTTTACACTTTTAGTGTTCGTTTCATATCGACTTTGGTCTAGTGTAAAAAGCAAAGAGCAGCAAAAAGAACAGAAACGGAAAGCGAAAGAAGAACGAAAACAAAAGAAAAAAACGTAGTTTCATGCTCTGTGGCTTCAGCATTCTGGGTGGGTTCAATGTTTATACTATTTTTGTGTACTTGTATAAAAACCTAATACTGCTGTGTTATGTACCCAATCAGGATTCTGTGCGGTGCTTATCAATCATTCATCGGTAGAACTTCGAAAATAAGATGTAGTGTAGCTCTCCAAGAAGAACTAAACCTCTATATATCAACTTAAATTTTAAATTTATTGTTTACAAGACCAAACAGATTTAACTCGACAACCTTGGGCCAACTGATTCTGCTTCTATCGGAACTGAATTTAAAAGGTTGACATTTCAAATTGCTTGTCAATTTTTGCTGGTTAGAAATGGTTTGTTTGCATGGTTAAGAACAATTTTGGTTATTTTTGCTTTTCTGTGTTCAAGTAATCACTGCAGATAGTCTTAATTTTTTCATCTTTAGTTTTCAGCACAATCAACGTAGTGTCTCGATGGTGTTCAAAGCCTTGTCGTATTTTATCAGTTAGTCTAAAATGATTTGGTTACTATGATATCTGCTGGGTGAGTATATAAAAAACCTTGACTCTAACCAACACACTGATACTGATATATATCAGGGTGCGACCGGATATTAATTTACTGGGTGCCGGCTCCAAATGTTGAGTGAGTATATAAAAAACCTTGACTCTAACCAACACACTGATATATATCAGGGTGCGACCGGATATTAATTTACTGGGTGCCGGAGCCAAATGTTGAATTTTTAACGAAACCGTATATTAATCGGATATAGCATGTAAATATGAGCACTGTTGAACGTAATTGAGTCGCGCAAACGTATGGTTACTGAATTAAAATTAATAGTAAGCTTGCATTTTTTGAAAATTCACAGCTTTACTTGCCCGGAAAAGTAATCGCAGCAAGACGTTGAATATGATTTTCTGTCAAAAGCAGCTTTATGGTATTTGGGACCACAATCGTAAATATCCGGTATGTTTGTTCCGGATACGAATATCAGTTTTTTCCGGATATAAACCGGAACAGGATACCCGGTCGAGCCCTGATATATTTAAAGATTTGCAAGCTATCCAGCGTTTTATATCGTCATTTATGCTTCTTGCATAATATTTTTGCTAAGCTTGAAGCACATTCTGTTAGGTTCTGGTTTGGACGCGTTTATTCCTTACATTGCGTTTTGTTGAGCCCACATATGCGATACGAAATAAACATTTATAAATCTTTAATCTTATGAATGCATTTTTGTTGGCTTATTTTCTTTTTGTTTATTATAATATATACTGTTAATATTCTATATTATTGTGTATCATAGCGGTGTCAGATGTTATTTATTTTTTGTATCATAACATAGTTGGAAGTTGGAGCTCGTGTTGAATAAGTAGACGAAATACCTGAAAATATATACGTGATAGGCATAGTTTTTTGTCTTAGCGTAGTTCCTTAAGCTTTCCAGTACCCGTATTGCAGTGGTTCTTTAATCAGTATTTTCAATTTTAAGTGATGTAGTTTTGAAGAACCGATAATACTTATGCTGGGTCTGAACGTGCATTTGTGATTCTAGATCTTTAAGGAGTTTAAAGTCCTGAATTGCTACACTTGGAAATGAATGAGGGTGTTTTTCTTGCGACACCTATTATAAGGTAACTTTGGTGGAAAATAGGGTTAACAGCTCAATTAAAAGCTGATTAATGTAAACTGGTTAAAACTATCTGGCGAGCAAATCATCTGAACATTAGGCAAGAACGATCGTTTGTTCTTGTTTTATTGTCTGTATTTAACTTGGTGTTCGATATTACTGTATTAAATGCTATTTGATAACTGATAACATACTGTGATGGAAGGGATTGTTATTGTTTTTCATTAAACATATAAGGTATTGTATGCTGTTATACGAGCGAATAGGAATTAGATTTTTACAATTGACGCATGAAAGCATACGTGGGCAATCTAAAGTATTAGAAAAATTGCAGATACGACAAGCTTTTAGCTTTTGCAAACTTATGTCAAAAATTGCATCGTTCTGGCCTTTTGGCCATAAGTTTTGGTTGTACCATATTGAGAACACATTGTCCGGATTTCTTAAAAACAATCTTACGGCTATTCTATTTACAACGCGTTACTGGTTTGCTAAAATTAACTTTATTGCTCAAATACTTAATTTCGCGCCACTTTAGATTTACCCGTTCGGCAGATGAGAAACAATAGCGGCTACACCCCAAAGGATTACGCCTCGATGTTGAGTTTAGCATAGACCTGTTTTGAGAGGTGACTAAAAACTACGGAACGCACATCATTGGTATTAGATAGAAAATCGGAAAATGAATTCTGTTTGTGTAATAAAGCAGTTTATTTCGCCTGCGTTAATCGCAAAATAATGGGCATTTAGATCCGCAGTTTTATACATTTTAAGCCTTTTTATAATTCTGAATAAATAAATGTTTCAAAATTATATGTTGTAAATTGCCAACAACCTATTAGCTAGTGATGGGCATCGGATAATTTTTCATATCCGGATATCCGACAATTCTTGCCGGATATTTGATGGCCTCCAGGCCGCCTCAAAAATATATAAATAAATATATATCTATATATTTATATATTTGTATTAGTGTTGGGCATCGGATATTTTTCACATCTGCCAATTCTTGCCGGATATTTATCCAAATATCCGAAGTGAAATTTTCTATTTCGGATATCCGAAACTCGATTTTGTGTTTTTTGAGTTTCCGAACCTCAGTTTTCGTTTCTTAAGCACTTGTTTTAACTTGTTGCTCTAAAGGAAGCACCCTGAACCTCAAGCAAATTGATATGAGCATATAAAAGATGCAATTCTAAAAATCGGTATTTATTATGCCTGTATTGTATGGTGACCCGAATAAGAGGGGTACCCATTTTGAGTCCCAATCAATAGGAGTCCATATCCCTAATAAGAGTCCATAAGCGCATAGAGTCCCTAAACCCTAATAAGAGTCCATAAACGTCAATTATTCCTAATTGTAGCGCATAAATGACTCCAAAACCAAATAAAGGTGAGTTCAAAACTTTGAAGCGTACCTAAGTTTTCAAAGTACGTTCCTAATAACCTTGAATTATGGCGAAAGCTTTTGATAAAGTCAAATACACATTCAATTCACTTACCTCGAACTATATACTTGTACTGTTTTAGTTCCAAGAACAAAGAACCAGATTGAAATTACACTTACGCTAAGTCGTACAAATATCAGCCCATGTTACTTATACTGCTGTCGCGCTTTCAGCAGCGGATCCAGGAATTTCTGAATAGGCGGGATGATAAATATTTTGAAACGCAATTTTTCTCCAAAAAATTTTCTTAGCGGGAAAATTATAAGGTAGGATCCTATTTTATAACGAAAGTATTATGATGAGAGGACAAATTGTAAGGTAATGAATGCCATATCATCTTATCACAAAACATGTATGTGGGGAGTGGGGACAAATTGTAAGGTAGGGGTCCTTAGACATTTTTCTTATCCGGACCGGATATCCGGTGTTCTTCTGTAGTCTATATCATACTGTTCTCAGTAAACTTGCTATCATCATTCTCGGATACACGAAGTGTTAACTCAGAATAACTTTGTGTTAAATAAAACCGCTAAAACATCTCAGAGGTAAATTAGCGTTGCATTGAATTACGGATAAAGCTAGACCTGTGTGAAATCCAGCCGTATATTGAATTCTGCAGAAACTCAGGCCCATGTTACTTTTAGGGCCGTAGAGGTTTGTATTTTACAATTCTTGCTTAGGCTTAGGGATTAAAAATTTTGAATCATCATGGAACAATTATGCAAGAATGTGGTTTAATATTCTGACTGAGGTTTGGGTACAGAATTTTTTCGTCAGCTCCAGCTACTTTGGTGATGAAACCATGCAAATTATTACAAAAAAGATTTTAGACAAAAGCATTTCGGATGTCCGGCGGATATCCGGATATCCAGATACACGTTTCATTTCGGATCCGGATATGAAAAATATCCGGATATGTATTCGAAATGAAACGTGCCGGATATCCGGTGCCCATCTATACTATTAGCACAACAGCTAACACAAAAATTCGAAAGCTGTTGGCAACCGACAGTGGTGGAACCTCTGGCAAAGTTTTACCTGATCAGGAGGTCGATTTTCTGTCGGAGCACGTATACCTCTGGTTGTACAAAGTTAGCTAACCTTTGGCAAAATGATGTTTGTTGAAGACTAAACAACCAGCATGTTCGACATTATCGATAGGCTTTAAAACCATTTTTCGTATGAGGAAACCGCATTTTTACGCAGTATTCCTCAAAAAAGATTAATTATATACTTATCAGCGTGTTTTTGCAAAAAATGCAATTTTAATTAACAAAATGGTGGACTCACCGGTTTATACATCTTTTTCGGCTATTTTTAAATTTCAAACCGAAATTTATTTTATGCATCTAATGAAAACGCTAGTATAGATTGTTTACGTTTTAAAACATGTGTAACAGGAATAGCAAGAATTTTGATTTTTAGTCCAGATGCGTAGCCAGTTCAAGACGCTAAATAGGCCATAAAAATTTCATATGGGACATATATACGGAGGCCCATGTATTGAAGAGGTCCCTCCCAAAATCTACGGATATTACCTACCCGGGAAATTGGGATTTATGGAAATTGGGGAATTACCCAGGAAGTTGGAGTTTTGGGAACTTGGGATTCTACCGGGAAATTGCTATTTGCGGTGCAATCTTTTTCACTCGGGATTTTGAGGAATTGAGAATTTTTAGAAATTATAGAATATTATCCGAGAAATCGGAATTTTGGGAAATTGGGCCTGTTATGCGATAAATTGTGATTAAATTCGGGTTTTATCCGTGAAAATAGGACTTTGGGAGAATGAAATTTTCGTAACCCCTAACTTTACACTGTAAAAAATGGGGAGTCAAATTGGCTCTCTCGGAAATAGGCTTTTCCTGACTACACAAACTGAGTCAAAATTCGACTCTGCCAGAGTCAAATTCGATTCATTGAATCGCTCAGTGAGTCGAATTTGACTCTGGCGGAGTCAAATTTGATTCAGTTTGAGTAGTCAGGAAAAGCCTATTTCCGAGAGTCAATTTGACTCCCCATTTTTTACAGTGTGCGTGTGGGGTGAAATTGTCAGATTACAGAATTTTCGTTTTATTTGTATAACGGAAACGAATACGGAAACCGATTTTTACCGGAAACGGAACGTAAAATGCATACCCGGTTACACCCTGATACTTACGCTAAATCGTACAATCATTAGTTCGTGCATTTTAAAAACACACTATACAAGATAGGGTTGTCGCCCATAAACCTACACTAAGCTGTTCATTATTGAGACAGCTAGAATTGCTTATAAAGTACATTTTGACTGTTCTGGTGTATAAGAAAGTGCCACTTACAGATTTTGAGATTTGCAAGCTAGACTATTACTAATTAGTATCATACTCAATTATGCTTGGCGTCTTATTAAATCAAGAGTGATCAGAATTGCCCAGTATGTAATCTCGCGACGCGACTTGGCGTTTGTATATAAGTAGATTTTGTTTCTTGCAAAGGTAATAAATTTACTAGACGGTACGTATTCGATTCAAATTTCCACTGGGCTAATTTTGAGATAATTTAATAATACGAAGTCATTATTCCGATAAATATAAAGCTAAACTGAAATTTTTGCATGTTTAAAGAAATCAAAATGTTTAATGCACCATCCACAATAAAGTGAGTACACCGTGTTGAAAATAAATTTTTCAATTTCAAAAACAGATTTGTTTTGATACAGTTTTCGGGAAATTGATTTCATTATTTTAACGTATATGGAAATGGTAAATTGAAAGTTCAAAGCGTTTGAGGAAATGAATTTAAACTTTAAAAGAATCATTTTCAATTTCCTCTTTGATAATTTTGAACTTTACATACACAGTAAATTGAATTTTCAAATTTTGCACCGAATGGTTAATTGAATTTAGTGAATTCAAAGTGAAACCGAAACAGGTAAAGTTGAATTTTGCAACATAGAAATTGAATTTGAAATTTTTAAGAAACGAATTCAATTTCCCTCTACTGTCACAACATCTATACGTCACAAAATATCTGTACACCCGGTAACCTTTTTAAAGGTTATGCAGGGATATGGTTCAATATTTTAACCCAGGTTTGACTACAGAATTTCATTTCGTCAGCTTCGGCTACTTTAATGGTGAAACAACGCAAATTTTTGCAAAAAATTGTTTACATCAAATTATGTCAAAACAACAATTTCAGGGCTACGAGACTCATGAAAAGAAAACGGGGGACCCGCACCGTCCATTCTAAGATGGTAGAAGTTTTAATTTGCTCATCCATCGAAAAACCCGGGAAAAATAAAGAAAGAAAGAAAAGAAATTCAAGTGTGGAAATGGACACCTAGAATTTATTGAACGAAACGTATAAATATGCATCTCTAACGTCAATCATGTTTGATAAAGCCTTTTCCCTTGAGCTCAGAGCCTAAATTTTTTTGAGCCTACACCCCCATCCTAATCTAAACATTACCTGTGCCACTCCTTGGTCGTGCTCACCTCGCCAAGCATCGGTTTCTTCACGAGCCGGTGGGGCAGCAGCCAACCGGTCAGCTTTGGGTGTCGCAGGTGTAAACTCAGGGGACAACGCATACAAACGCGCTGCCGTTTTGGACGACAATGGAAGACATTCGGACATATCTGATATGCCCTCGCCTCGACTCGGAGTGATGGTTTTGCCTCGACGTTTTCTCTGATTGGCCTATAGCAGGTTTAGTGCACAATAGCAAACGTTAACCGGATTAGAATTTGATGTTATTGAACACTATTTTTATACCAGTTTATATCAGATCTGAATGCAATTGGGTTAAAACCCCGGTAGAGTCCAGCTGGACTGAACCGGACTCTAACCAATCCACACTAAACGAGGGAAAACTTTTACAGCAGAAATATGCAATTGAAATTTATATCTTTCACCCTTAAAATTTTGTCGCAGTCTTTGCCGGGGAAGCCCGTGCGGCGCTTGCACAGGCCTACCCGACTCGAGCATTTTTCCTAAAACAAATTCACATGAATTGACACAAAATTTTTGATACTGTCACGAATACGTAATGAAAACAGCGCTAAACATACTTGCTAAACAATATTCTCCATAAATATAACTGCTCATAAATTTGAAAATCCCATTCCCGGTATATAATACCATAAACACTATCAAAACATCTTAAAGCTTATAATTTTTGCAAAATTAGTACACACAATATATATAATTTCGTTTGTAAACTTGAATTTTCGGACTCAAACGATATTCAGTAATATATACAACACGCAGCGCCCATGCAAAAAAATTTAAAGTGCCCGCTTGAACCAAAACACTGAACGATAAGCCTAGCTAAAAATGATGATGTATTTAACATTCAAATTTGATATCCCGCCGGCATAGCCAACAGTGTCTGTACCGGCCCAAAACACCTAAGCTAGCTTCGTCTCAAATTTACTTATCCTTTTTAATCGCCTGCGCTATCCCTCGGACTCCTAGATCTAAAGTTTGGAACCACCAAAATTTCTGTCCACTGGATACTGCACCAGGAGTCAAACACCGGTATCCCACAGGTAAGCACCCCTCTCCGGGTTCAAAATGTTATAAACTGGTGGTTTACGACCCGATGCGCTAAACATTAGGATCCTTCGGGCTTTCTGAGAAAAATTAAAACTTAGCAAATTCACGGATCCAGTGGTATCCGTCTAGAATCTTCCAACAATAGGCATAACATATACATACCAATACTACTGTACCTGCTTTGCACAATGCGCAACAATTAGCGAATGCACAACAATCTGTATGCAAATTTTCTTTTCGTAGAACAATCACGGTTTTGTTCTAACAAAATACTATAAGCAAAGCAATGCTGAAAAGTTGCCAAAAATACGTATGCGGGGCATTCTAGCGTTATTTATATAGATTTATATACATATATACTTATGTTTTTATATGAGCACTCTGAACTTTCAATTGTGCGACAAATGTGACAATACAATGACTTGGCGACGCAGGCGAATTTTACACAACTGGCCACAATAAAGACCAATTAATCAATAGCCCCCTACCGACTCAAAATGTAGACCCCTAGATAAGAAGGGTACCCAATATGAATATGTACACCAGAACATTTAACAACGCATTTTACCCCGGAGGAAACAAGGCCTACCTCAAAAACTTTCTATGGTTTGCGACTGAGTCAAAAATGTTTTATGATTTTGGAAATAGATGCAATTTATATTGCTACATATTTTGACTGCAATTGTTTTTGCAAAGCCGGAAAAATAGTGTACCGTGCAGTTTTTTGTTGCCGACGTAGCCCAGTGAGCTTACACGGTGGCTAAAATAACCCCAGTTCAAATATTTTCTTTTCTGCAATAGAGGTATTTGCTCATTAAATATTCGTTAACAGTCTATCAATTCTATTTTAGGCTAAAATATTTTAGTTATTTTTCGTGCCAACACCCACCAATCAAAATGCGTCGGTTGGTCGGTTCGTCGCTGTTTGGGCTCCTCAACGGTAACAAAAACTCACAATACCTCAAACCACTCAAAGGTATTTTATCTGGTTTGGTTTACGGTTTCTCAGGATGGTAAACTGTAAAAAAAACCATAGCAAAAAGTGTTTTGCCCTTCGTTTTCCAGGTGTTTTTTCTCGTTAACGTTGTTAAACCAGATCTTTGTGTCATTTATAGCTAAATGTGGTTTAACCATTTTGATGAAATGTATTTTTGGGTTCCTACGAGAATACAGTATTTATTTTGCCTTTTAAGGGAGTAGCACTTTTTTCGACGGGCTTGGATGAGCGGAAAAGAAATGCAAAAAATCACTTTTCTCTCAAAAGTCGCGGTGTATTGTTTCAATCGGTTCGTTTGCGTCTGCCCACAAAAAAAGCTCTGTTTACTGAGAGAGAGCCGCGTTGTTTCATTTTTTCTCGCAAATTTCAGTTATTTTTAGTGTATTTGGGGCAAATATTCAGGTTTCCATCAGGTTAAAATTTATTGGTTTTTGAAAACATTTCTTCAATGTGTTGCAAGGTACGTTGGCGAAATATGTTTATCAGGGTCGTTACAGTAGTATAAACATATGCCTATTCCCAAACTAAAGCCTTAACATATCTAAACCTACGTGTAGATGAGCCTAGTCCTAAGTCTTACCCTACGCGAAAAGATGATTATAAACGCCTGTAAACCTAAGCCTAAGCAAAAAAGTGTAAATTTAACCTTGCTATATTGCATTCACACCGGAAAAAAGGTCTGTGCCAGATCTACATATAGGCCGGTATTTTGACCAGACTTACATCAATGGTTTGTCGAGGCTAGCGCCCTATACTCCCCCTGGTAATACTTTGGGGGCCACTCACCTTAAGAGGACTCACAAAATTGCATTAAATGTTTGTTAAGATATACTCGTAACATTCTCGCTTGCGTAGTGTATTTATTTCAATTAAAGTTCTTTGGCTCTGATTCATATCACGACTTTTATGCTATTTGTTAAATGGTAGCCGAGTCGCAACAGCATGAGGCTGCAGTTTTTTATTTCCGTTTTTTCGCCCAAGACTCTTGGTTTAGAAAAAACGGTTCAGGTTAGCGCAAACGTAAAACACCATTTTTACAGTGTAAATTTTGCTAAAATGAGAGGCTGAGCTATTACTATGAACCCCTTGCGGTTACGTGTCTAAACACTTAGTTCTTTTGTTTCAGTTTTGTTGCAAAAACATCGCTTCAAACTGCGACGCATTGAAATAATATTCTATTTCGGTCAAGCTTTGATTTATTATTTAAACGAGGTACATACTTCTTGGCTTATTCAACTCGGTAGGTACATTTTTGATTGATTATCGAGAAAGAATTAAATCTTAAGCAAATTCAGATTATATTTCCTGCCTTAACACTTAATTTGCTGTTTGTAAGTACAGATATATTATACAGATATACTTTTATTATATATATATATAACATTTTTATCAGGTTCCTATAAACCTATAACGTACGGATTACCGATCAGTTGTTTATGCTATTTTTAAGAAGTAGAGCTTTTACAAGACCCCGCCTTTTTCATATAGCCGCGACTTTTAATATCGTAACTTTTGGTTCAGTTGTAAATTCGCAATTCTTCTTGATCCTAAACCAGTGTATAGACACGGTTCTTGAATCGTTCTACCAACGTTTGATTTTAGAATTAAGTTATACAGACAAATATTTACTGAATAACTCAAATTTTACGTAAATTTTGAAATTATTAGCCAGCTTAGAGTTAATAGCAATATTGCGTGTTGTGGGAGAAATTAAAGTGAACACGGACACATTCACCCGTTCAATATGACGACAGAAGTCAGATTGGCGTACTGCCTGTCTTGTCCAGCGCTACTCAAAATTGTTCATATTGTAAGTATGTTGAAAAGTTAATTCCTCAGAAATGTTTTGCGTCTGTTGCGATGACGCTTGAACTCACGGTGTCTGCATTACCAATGTGCTGCTCCAAACGTTCTAATTACTAAGCTACACTTGCGTGCGAACAGCAAACTACACGGGCATGTAGCCATATGGGTGGACCAAGGGTGTCTCCCAGAACAATTTTGGTCTCACCTAGAAAAGTTTCGAACTTGGTTGTAAAACATTTATAAATCGTGGTATGCAACCTGAAAAACATTCCAGTCCCCTAACCTGGTAAGCAGTACACGGGGAATCAAATAGCAATTAGGGAGTGGCTAATGAACAGAATGTTTTAACAAACGAGAATAAAATAAAAATGTTTCCTCAAGATGTGAATTTTCATGGGAAAGCCTTGTTTGTTACAATTATACGTAATGTTCAATAATTAAAGCTTTACGCCAGGCGTCAACTACTATTAAACGTGCTACACACAGTTGAGAAAAAGGTTTCTGAGCAATGGCACAGCAGCATGGGGCGTTCCCATTTTTGAAGTCGGGAAATTTTGCTTAAAATTAAATTGAAAAATTTATGTTGAAATAGTAAGATTCCTACCCCACAAATTATTAAAATGGCATATGACTTCTTACTGGCTGCACAGGCGAGGTATGATCTGTTATTATATATTGCGTCTCGTGTATGTGGTCCGCCCCGTTTTTTGCAAAGCCGCGGTGTCCAGGTTTCTGAGGTGGGTACGCTTGAGACAGTCGTATATGGTCCGTTTTGAATACATTAACGTATATATTGATTCTGTTCAGAATAAACAACCTTTTCAGGTGATTGCCTTAGGATCTATCCTGTCCTAATATTATACATATATGTATGTATTATATATACATGCATATCAAGGTGCGACCGGACACCAAAAAATGCCGGAGCCGGATAGTTAATTCAAATCTAAAACAAGATAGCGTTCAAATATCAGACGTAGCTAACAATTCTTCCCCCGTGGCCTAAGTATCCAAATGACTTAGTAACACATCTTAACATCTCACGCCGATGAATTTTTAACACCTTAACAACGACCCAATTCCACTATATATTCTATGTTTTTGAAGCGTTGAGTTCATTTGCAATATTTATTTTGACCATGTTACTTTAAGCGTATCCGGTTTTTCCTAAGTACATCAAACAGAGGTGGCTTTAGGGTCAGGGAGGGAGTCTCGGTCCCAGAAAGTCTCGATATTTGGAAGGTCTTGCTATCGGTTTTTTATCTCAGTGGGTTGTAACCCGAGGCCAAAAGTCGAGGAATCGACAAATGTATGACTGTATTGTTAAGTAAAGTATTACAAAAAAGGACCGAAATCGAGAGTTTTGACAACCAATCTCGGTTCTTACTAGTTTTAGACTTTTATGCTGAAATTTAACATTAGCTTTAGGAATTGTAATCCGCTGAAATGCTGTTACGCGCTTAAAATATCACTGATGATCTATCAGGTTATCCAGAGTTATTGTTACCCAATAAGTAAATTGTGAACGGACACTGGCGCCTGCAAACATTAACATTATCTGTAGTTCAGAACAAATATGAAAAATAAGTCAATCAGTTGCACGGTAGTTGGCATAAATATAAATGATGGTTTCAGTTTTTGAAGTATTTAAAAATATTCCGCAACGTAGATACCGGAGCCAAATGTCGATTTTTTGCCGGAGCCCTAACCTGAGCCGGACATCCGGTCGCACTTGATATATTAAAATATATATTGTGTGTATGTATATATACACACACTCATATTTAGCGGATTTTCATCATTGAAACTGCCTCTTTATGTTACATGATTGCTGTAGTTGGCTAGGTTGAAAACTTATACTTTATTATATACTTGTGATCGATGCTACACACATTTGAAAATACGGAAAAAAGCATTTTTGAACAAATTTCAGATTTTATCAATTACCATCCTTGGATTAATTCTATTCGAAGATTCAAGTGACTATTCACGTCGTTATGTTTTTACTGGAGAAGCATTCACGCTTGTACTTTGTGTTGCAGTAATTATTATTACAATTTTGTTGTTTTTTATCGCGATACTCAACGCACACATCGCATGTGAACGCTGTACAACTGTGGTAAGTCATTCCAAAAATTTAGTTGGCTCCTTAACCCTATGTATCCCTTCAAGGATGGGCGACTAGGATTATGAATGGTCGTTGTTTCAATCTGGACAAGTAACGGTATCAAGACAATTCGTCGCACGATAGCTCGCCGATAGATAGCTTAAAATATGAGATCGCGTCGACTTGACAATTTGTTGGCCATCATTATTGTAGTGATCTGAATAAAGGTGGGGTCTGATATTTATTTTGCCTCTTCACAGAGTTCCTCCCTGTTAGACGGTTACGGATTTTTAATACACCACGTATTAGTTGGACCCAACGCCTTTCTTTTTATAGTTTTTCTGGGCAATCGGTCTCCATCATGCACTCTAATTACAAATCATAGACTCTGTTCACTGACGGACGCTTAGTGATACGGACTCCTATTGATTGAGACTCAAACTGGGAACGCCCTAGTACAGTACGTTTAGACCCGAACTTACGATCATACCTTGTATTAAACTTTGAATTTTATATGCCTACCCTTAAGTTTTAAATTATGGTTACGCTATAGGATTTAGGAAACTATGGCAGGGTGTAAACGGATAGTAAAAACAACGGAAACGGAAACCGATGGTGATCAAAATTAAAAAAAACGGAAACCCAAAAAGGATATTGAAGTAAAAAAGGTTTCGAAGATATTTTATGTTTCTTAAAGCGCAACTGAGGCATGCAAATACTACCGGTGCTTTCTAAAGTTTTGAAGAAGAAATGGGGGATGCATCGAAATTTTTGAGATATAGATGAGTTTTGTTAATTTTATTTCATTTCGAACAATTGCAGCATCTCTGTAATAAAAAATTGCCAGATATATACATGATTTATAAGTGATTTTGAGCGTAACAAATAAGACAATTTTAGGTATTTCTATAACGGAAACGTAAAAGGAAACAGACACGGTTTTCACCGCAAACGGAAACGGAAATGGATAGCCGGTTATACTTTGCACGGTGGGGCGAAGAACTGCCGTAGATGTCAACAATCATTCAAACTCTCCTTTACTAGAACTTCCGGTTGACGTCAGAGCCATCCATGTGTAGCTGCTCAGCGGTGACTGTAAACGCCTTCCGCCCCAACACTACTATTCGATTCCTTCATCGAAAATTTAATGAAGTAAAAATTATTCATGCAGGAATGGTTAATAGTGTCGCATTTTTAGGTCAACGCCTATTATTTGATTGCTGCTGTATTATTTTTATTCGCTGGGGGAGTCGAAGCCTACTATACGTACCGGTTAGAACCGTCAACTCACGGCCAAAATAAACGGACATTTTTCTACGAACATTTTCTGCGTCGCGTTTTTGCGTCGGTAAGTCGGAATCTTTATAAGCTGGAACGCCCCACATACGTATTTTGGACAGTGTTCCAACAGCTTTTTATTTACGCTACGTATGCAAATTATGACTGTATTTATCGAGGATACCTATCGTTTCTGACGTGTTTATGTATCTGCAAGCAAAGCACTACAGCTTCCAAACAGCAGTTTTTTTAATTTCAATCGGCTCAAAGCATGATGACCAACATTTACTGGCACAATATTAGTAGTATAAGCGAATTCCTAAGCCAAAACCTAGGTTTGAATCCTCAGTGCAAGGATAAGTATTAAACTGAGCATAAGCAAAAAATTAATGTAAAGCTTAAGTTTACTATATTATAGTCCCACAAGCAAATGGTTCGTACCTTCAAAGTAACTTAGGCCAATGATATTGAAAATATTTCAGATCTTGTGCTTCCTCACGGCGATTGTATTTATGATTAGTTGGTGGCAAGGACAGATTAACGAAATTTAGAACAGTTTTTGTCTACATTAGTTTTAATACTGTGTATCATATCTGTTTAAAAATAAAGCTGGAAGCCGCACGATTCGTAAATTGAGCCACGCTAAAGTTCATTTTTCATGTGCACGCTCGATACAGTAGATATTTATACGTAATCCAAGAATGTTGTTCATAAATGGTAAAACAAGCCCGTGCCTACGACGGGAACTTGACACTGATGCAATGTCCAATAAACGGAGGGAAAATTTTTCAAACAAATTTTTTATTGTTAAAAATACAGAATTTTTACGACCAGTAATTAATATTTGAAGTAAACAGTTAGATTTTCAAGCCGTTGGCACGCATCGTGATTCAACTTCGCTATACTGCTCAGAACATACACATTTGCCTAAAATTAAACGCGGCAAAAACAACGTATTTGATTGAATTTTGTCAACCAGTCGTTTTAATAGAAATCGATATGTTTATTTCTATAAAATTGTCAGGTTATAAAATTGTCAGGTTTATAAAATTCGCTATTAAAATGTATTAAACAGAGCCGTAATTCTAATAAAAAATTTTGGCGCAAGCCTTTGGCTGGCTGATTGGACATGAGCCGATAAGAAATGACGGTTTACCCCAACCTTTCGAAGGAAGGTGGATGACGTCATCAGATGACGTTATTTCCGGGAGTAATGATTAATCACGTCGGAATGCGGAAGTATTAACGCGGAAGTTAATTTGTGTTTGCGGGAATGCGGAAGCAATAATGTGGAAGTGGCCTCGTGTATGTTGGAATGCGGAAGTGATAATGTGGAAGTATTGATTAATCACTTGTGATGGTGTCTCGGCTTTGCAGACCTAAAGTGTTTTTATAAGTTTTTAAGTACTGAATTTTTATTTTGAAATACTTGGAAAATGCTCACGAGCGAGAAGCGTAACATTCCAATGCGTAGAATTTTCTGAATACCATATGGAAAATAAACATATATTTTCTTAGGTGTCAACTTAAAATAATTAATTATATTGATAAATTTATCTATCGGTCAGCAGCACCCTCAAGTTCCAAAAAACTGAGGAACCATCAGAAAAAAATGGTGGTCTTCGGATGTTCGTGAAGTTTATCACGGGTGTCAGAACTGCACGGTCGGGACGACCCCTTCGTCCGAAGGACTGCGAATATATTTGACTTTTCTCCTAAATTTCTCCGAAAGATATGGCCACGCCGGGAATCGAACCTCGGACCTCTCGCTCGCGAATCAAGCGCACTACCCATTACACCACGCCGCCGATATCCTAATTTCCTCTGGTGGTATATGTGCACAAGTATGTATATGTCTTAACATTACACACTCTGCAAATACACAAGCCGCGTATACTCATAACGGGTTCAGGTGGAAAGAGGAATGATCTTCCCACCCACTTTCATTCCACAAAAATTTTGGACAATATTTCACATAATTTTGAGGAGTGTTGCACCTCAATCCAAAGTCTAAAAGTCTTTTTGGAACGAAAGTTTGGCGCCTTTCCTTTTAATTTAAATTAATAATAACTATTAAGCATTTTGAATTGAAAAAAGAGCTCCAAAGTAAGATAATTTTTTATTAGTTTTAGTATTGAGATTTTGTTCAAGTAAACTTTCATACCAGCATTCTTATACCTATTGTGTCATTTAAAGTTTTAAAAAGTAACTTGAATACATAAAATGCGTAACAACAAATATAACAATTTACGTGAAGAAGATGAGGTGTATAAAATCCCTTCGATATTGATATTGATCTAATACAAATATACAAGGAAAAGTTTCAAACCGCCAAAACGTGTCAAATTTGTCAAGAAAATTCTAATGGTGATGAGCTGTTATGCACCCCACCTAGGACATGTATAACAGTGACAAAATGACCTGTCAGATGCAATACATAGAAACACGATTAGAATCACACCAAAATCCTAAATGTCCTGTTTTGTCGTGAAATAATTCATAAACTATTAACAAATGAGATGAATGGAATTAGCGTGCGGACGGTCACCAATCCAACACCATATAGCTTAGTTGATGCAATTTTAGCCGCGATGATGTCTAGGATGATGATGATGAAGTACTGTTGTGTGGGATGATACTTGGTTAGAGCACTCCTGCAATACGAAGAGAAATATCATGATGGAAAAAAGAACACCTTATTTTTGGATTGGAAGATGGTAATGATATTCATATTCATATGCTAGGCACGTGGGTCGGCAAGAAATCACGATGTAAAATATCGAATCGAACGGACAAGAAAAGCATGGTGGATCGTTGAGAAACGACTAAATCATCCAAGGCTACCGAAGAAAACACTAGGTAAAGGTAATAGAAGCGTGTGTTGAAGCCGCCCTGTTGTTCAACTGCGGTGTGAGACCTTGGTACATATCTGAAGTGAAACAATTACAATCAACTATGGATCGATGCTGGAGATACGTATGGTGTAACAAGCACTCGAAACCTCTACTACAAACTGAACACAGCGCATAAAAACCATGAAAAGTCATGAAACACGACAGCAACTGCGCCGATACCAAATAATATCGTTTGTCCGACGTGCGGAAGGGAATTTTCAAAATCTAACGCTGCTAGACACCGTAGGCAATGCCGGGAACAACACGATAGACAACAACAGGAAAGCCAACAACAACGACCCAACCCAAACATCCCGTCAGAACCTCAGCAACAAGCGGCTTTATCGTCGCCGACCCGACAATACAAATACCGCAGAAAGCATGCAGTGCGATCTCTGTGAGAACTGGTACGCAGCTACGAACATGGCACGACATCAACGCCGGGGCTGCTCAGCCCGTCCAAATGATGGCTTACCCTAACCGGGTGTATGCCAAGGAAGAAGAAGAAGAAGAAGTGAAACAACAACGGAACCGAGTGAAATAAAAGAGCCTACGACAATTCGACCAATAGCAACTAAGTGCACGATCTGTGAGAAGGAATGTGAGTCGAGTACCGGATTGTCCGAACACATACGAAGAATTCATCGAGCAGATAGGAAGAGCAAACGAAAGTGTGACAGATGTGGAGTATTCTTCTAAGGTCAAGCGAGTTTTACGAACCACATGAAACAATATTAAGGTGCACCAGATGGAGGATGTATTTATTGCTTACAGCAGCGATTGAAGGACAAAATCCCAAGACGTAGACGAGTGTGTCGTCAGCACCCGCAGGAAGATCAAGAGTAAAAAACAGTACCAACGACCACGAGCGCACGACAAAAGCAATGTGAGGTGAGTGGAATGGAGTGATCGGCAAGCAATCTTGCTCGTCACTGGAGACGGAGCACTGGCACATCAAAGCCGTTCGTGAGTCGTGAATCGTGAATTGTGATACTTGGTTATGATTGGTAGCTTAGGATATGAACAGGGAAATTGTGATTCAATTGACGGAGATTATTTACTTTAAACCTTATCCGGAAATTGCGATTACAAACATTTCCCCTTTGATTAGGAAGGCTGACATATGAAATATCGTTATGTAACTATCAGTTTGCTTTTATTAACAGTATTGTTTTTGCAACGTATTTTGATAGTTTGGTATGCAAATGCAGCGTGTCCTTTTGGTTTGCAGCGTGCTTGTATCAGTTGCAGTGCGACAGTTTGCAGTGAGGTTTCTGCTGAGGTTGTAGGGTTTGCCGGTTTTTAATGCTGCCTGGATATTTACAAATATCTTTCCTGTCATAAGCCCTGATAAAAGCAGAGGGGTACTAACACATATGAGCTCATTACCAGGTAATTAATCATTACTTCCGCATTGCGGCGTGATTAATCATTACTTCACATTATCACTTAAAAATTCCAACCTACACGAGGTCACTTCCATATTTTTACTTACACATTCTGGCCCACAGCTCGTAGTGTCAACAGATAACTCCAAAACCTTTTGAGCCTAAGTTTAAGCGAACACATAAGCTTAGCTTAGCTATATAAACGCCTGCAAATTTCGTTCAGTCTTTTCTCAATATGTCAGCGGTGTCAGTATGTGATCCTAGTAAAAAACCTCACCAGCGGTGCGAGCGGGAAGTTAAACGCAATTTTAGCATTAAGTTTTAATGCAAAATTTTGGTTTTTGATCGAAGTCCGGTTTCATATCCCAGATGGCGCCTTTGGAGCCGCCGTTAACTGGCGGTGACTTACCATCAACACACTGAGCACCCGGCGTAACACATTGTGCGTTTGCGGAGCAAGAACGTCGCAGTTGTACGCGATTTAAGCATTGGCCGTCAACGTAGACTTGAAATCGATTCTGGCAAGATCGTGGGCAACACATAGCCGAGACAGGACGGGCAACCCCTGATACTGTTATCATATGACAGTAATGCGTCCTATGTGGGCAAACTTGTCCGAGAGAACTGCCAGTCCCGCAGTCGACCGCTGGGAGAGGGACACCCACCGGGCATGAAGGTTTCGGAATGGGGCAACAGAAACCAAACGCTGGTGACGTTGGCAAGTCTGCGTGTTGTGTTGAACAGTACGAGTCGGTGGGGCATGTATCTAGCCAGGTTAACAGAGGGGGTAAACGGTCCATAATGCCGGACTCACGAGATTCTGCTGGAGGGTTTAGAGTTAAATCGGTTATGGGCTGGGGTCGCGGGAGGGGGGACTCGATAAGTCGTCTGGAGCAGGGGAAGATATCTGAAGGTTTTTTTATTTGTGTCCCGTTTGTGGGTGGGCGGATTGGATCGCCAAACGGGCAATGGTATTCTGAAAAAATTATTCTAAAATGTAATCTGAATCATTACAAATTGCACTCCAGTACTATACACAAAATCACTAAACGGCAAATCGTTTAAACAGCCAGCGGAATCAGAAAAAATTCTACCGGTTTCGTCATAAAAATTCAACAATTTTTTACCGAATCCAGAGCCTGCAATTGACTTTGCGCACCGCAATATTTGATCTTAAGTACCTTGCGAAACACAAATGTTTCGATCAAAGTCCACGTCAAATCCATCATAACAGGCGCATCGGTTGCTGCGACACGTTGAAAAACCAACTGTACAGTCTTTATCGGTTTCACATTCTGCTCCGAGTAATCCAGCATCTTCTAAAACCATTAAAAATTTATTAAAATATTCAAATCTTTGAAAACAATTTTTAATATTGAAAAACTTTCGAAATAATCAACAGTTTCTTTGATAACTCGACATAAAATTTTGAAGCTAAACGTGAGCGGAGATTCAAGTTCCACGCTTTCAACCGCTGCCTTGTAAAGGATTGCGCTATTTTTGTTGTACGGAGCCGTGTTTACAGACCGACATCCGTACGGACGGGCCTGTACCGGTGGCGGATGGCGGCGTACGGGTGACGGACGGCGCTGCACCGGTGACGGGTGGCGCCTACCGGTGACGGGTGGCGCTGTACCGGTGACGGGTGGCAGTGTCTACCTTTAAATGTTTCGATTTTGCGTCTTAAGCGCCTGTGAAAACTTTATACAGCTTTCGAACCCTACGCCTACTTTTAAATGAAAATTGTTCAACTGTCTACAAACTTAAAAAAATTAGCTTGGTTTAGGTGTAAAGTTAAAATTTACGCAAACACTCTCTTTTTGCCGTTTCAACACTGTTTACAAGATAAATTGATTCCCAATATTTCCTCTTTATATATTTCTCTGAGCCAAATTAGTGAGTCGTGGCTAATTGGCAGGCTTACTATCTTGAGAACTAATCAGTAAGAATCTGGGTCCATAATAGAATCCGTGAACGATTCGAGTCCAAAAATGCTAGTTTAAAGTATGTAAAGGGAGAATTCAATTCGTCTCCGGGTTGGTATTCAAAAACTTTCAGATACCAAAGGAAATGTTTACTGCGAGTTGTACCTGGTTCGTCATCTTCTTCGAACTCTTTTATCGACGCTCGTTCAGTTCTGCTCTGAGCACGGCGGGCTCGAGTTACTGCTCGCTTGCTCGGAGCAGATCTATTGAGCAACCCTTGCACGATTGCCGATAAAGATTTTGCAAATCTATCTCGATTTTCTTGGCTAAAAATTGTTTTCAACGCTTCCCCAGCGTCGCGCGGATCAATATTCAACAATTGTTGAAATGTTTGAAAATTGAAACTTCCGTTCGGATTTTGAAGCCCAAACCAGTTCGCAAGGCTTGAACCCGGGCTTCGGAGTTGCTCAGGGAGAGCATCGAAAATTTTCGACTGTAAATTTTCTGACTGAATTTGTTTAAACAACCCTTCCAGTGTCTGTCTCGCGTCGCCACCTCCGTTAAACAGCGCTTCGCCACGATTTACCACTCCTTTAAGTATTGAAACAAAATTATTTAAATCTTGATTTGAGCTATTTGTGGTCAGACCCCCAAATAGCTGCATAATGCTATCAGGGAAAGATTTAGGGCCTTTAGAAAATAAATCGTCTAGGGGTAGGTTGGTACGCAGACGTTCGCAGAAGTCACTGAATTGTGATTTAACTACCGGATCTGTTTGAGACAGCGTGGGTAGAGAATTAATAAATCCGTTGAAAACTTCCTTGAGCTTTTCACGAGGCGGTTGCCCTGCTCCATTACCGAATGATGGTTCACTGTGAAAAGATGGAATATTGGCAAGTAACAGGATTGTGACGACAAACAATGAGAAGCTCATATTGAATACTTTAAAAAGCTAAATTTTTGGTTCGTAAAAAATCTGTTTATAAGATATATTTTTAAAATATAGGCTTTGTCTTAAGCCAAGATTGCATCATAATAAAGTAATAGAGTGGGACACGTAAAGAAACTCAGCTATGTTACACACAAAAAAGTATTTTAATGACAAGACAGAAAAAGTTTTTCTTATATTTAACACATTTTGTGTGTAAAGTATGCGGTGTCTCAGGGGTCCGAATATGAATATGGTTGTAGCCCTTACATGATCAAAAATGCATCATGGCAAAATTTACTTTTGTAAGCACCGTGCTAATAGCTTGCAATAAGGTACGAAAGTTCAACGTTTATTGGACGTTAAAAAGACAAAATGAGCCTTCGACTACCCCTCTAATTAAAGGAACGGGTTTGATGAAAAACAGCACACGTGATGTTACAGGACCAACTGTTGAAGTATCACTAGTGTCACACTGTTACCTAAGATACTCTTAAACTGCATATTCATCTCATGGCGATATTTTCTTTCGGCGTCGTCCGGATCCGTTCAGCACCGTGAACAGTTTCGATGCAAATTTAACGTTTCTGAGTTGGTGGCTGTGTACATCATGTATTGAACCACCCGAATGGTTCATCCACGTAATGCGCGTATAGCTAAAAAAATTGTCCGCACACGCCAGTGGCGCACCCAGGATCTCAAAATGGGGGGCCAAAATTTCACAGGTAATAAACTTATTTTTGACCCATACTGTAGTGACCCAAATAAGAGGAGGGTCCCCATTTTGAGTCCCAAATAGGAGTCCGTATCCCTAATAAGAATCCGTAAGCGGGTAGAGTCCTTAAACGCTTGTTTAGAGTTCATAAATGTCTATTATCCCTAATTGTAGCGCATAAATGACTCCAGGTCCAAGAAACTTTAAAGCGTGCTTATACTATTGTGTATAAAACAGAGAAATAAACAGCGTAGAACAGCAATTGGCACTATATAATTTATGTCGAGATGCTGTTGGGGGGCCCACGGCCGGGATACCCCCCGTGGATCCGCCATTGCGCCCACCGTATTAGGACCAGTATCAAAAATAACTGATGACAACACACACCTTGTACTTAGAAAGCCGTTTTGTCCTGACAGTGATCCAAGGAAGTGGGGACAAAACAGAGTCCCTCGATAGGGACTTCTGACAAAAGGCACTCTCGCTACACCGTTGTTTCTACGAAATAAATTTTAATATTTAGTGTGCATAGCTTCTGCTAAAACAAATACAACAATAGTCCCTTCGAACAGTGTCTCGTTCCTATGTAAGGACAATATGCACGGCTCATGTGAACGTCGCTGCCGTCAATTGATGTGTGGTCAAAAGTGGGATTTTGGGATTTCGGGATATGGTCGAAGGTTGGATTTCGGGATTTTGGAATTTCGGGATGTGGTCGAAGAGGGGATTTCGGAATTTTGAGATTTTGGGGTATGGTCGAAGGTGGGATTTTTGAGATTTTCGGATTTCGGGATATGGTCGAAGGTGGGATTTTGGGATTTTGGGATGTCGGGATATGGTCCAAGGTGGGATTTTGGGATTTTGGGATGTCGGGATATGGTCCAAGGTGGGATTTTGGGATTTTGGGATTATTCGGGATATGGTCGAAGGTGGGATTTTGGGATTTTGGGATATGATCGAAGGTGGGATTTTGGGATTTTGGGATATGGTCGAAGGTGGGATTTTGGGATTTTGGGATTCGAGATATGGTCGAAGGTGGGATTTTGGGATTTCGGGTTATGGTCGAAGGAGGGATTTTGGGATTTTGGGATTACGGGATATGGTCGAAGGTGGGATTTTGGGATTTTGGGATATGGTCGAAGGTGGGATTTTGGGGTTTTGTGATTTCGGAATATGGTCGATGGTGGGATTTTTGGACTTGAATTTCGAGAAATGGTTGGTGATGGGATTTTTGGAATCTGGGATGGGATTTCGGGATATTGACGACGGTGGGATTTTGGGATTTTGAAATTGGTGATATGGTCGAAGGTTGGATAGTGGGATTTCGGGATATTGTAGAAGGTGAAATGCTCTTAAACCTAAGCCTAAACCTAAGCCTAGACATGTGCCCAACGCTTAGTCTGAGCCTAAACTTAAGTCAAAGCCCAAGGCTAACCGTAAGCCTGAGCCTAAGCCTAGTCCATAGCCTAAGATTTAGCCCAAGGGTTATTTTAAGATTTAATTAAAGTGAACCCCGCATAAGCCTAAGCCTAAGCCTCAGATTTAGCCCAAGAGTTATTCAAGATCTAATCTTTGTTTGTTTAAAACCTATTCATAAAGCCTCGGCTTAAGCCTAAGCCAATGCTGTCTGTGGTGTAATCTACGCTTAAACAAAGCCTGCTCCTAAAGCATAAGAGTAAACTTAAGCGAAAGCCTAAGCCTAAGCCTATGCCTAAGATGGTCCATGTATAGAACAGGGCCGGAACAGTAGTATAAGCATATTCCTAAGCCTAAGCCTAACCCTAAGCCTAAGCGTATGGATGAGCCTATTCCTAAGCCTAAGCCGAAGCCTAAGCCTAAGCCTAGGCAAAAAAATAGTCCAAAGCTTAAACTGACTCTATTATAGCCCCTCCGGAAAACGATCCAGCCCTGTTCTATACATGTGACCCTAAGACTTAGCCCGTAATGGTCATTTATGATTTAATCTACGTTTGAACCAATTTCGAAAGCCTAGCGTCCTAAAACTATATACTTAAGCCTAGGCCTAAGCCGGGGCCATAGACTAAGTCAAAGCCTACGCCTAAAACTAAGGCACCTCTAAAATGTATATCTAAGCTTCACACCAGATGTTACGGATAAACACCTAAATACCTAAGCCTAAGACTTGCATATTCCTAAACCTAAATCTTGAGCCAAAGGATTGCATAATCCTAAATCAAAGCCTAAGCCTAAACCTAAGGAATTACTTTAGATGAATTTTAATGAAATTGCAAAATCCCAACATCCCAAAATCCAAAATCCCACCACAAACAAAAAGTATCAGTTTTTTAGTTGGGACGGAGGGATTTTGGTACGGCACACAACTATACATGGGCCATATGCACTGCGTCTTGTGAGTGTAGCGACATTGCAGCCCCTGGAATGGTTGACCTTGGACTCTGCAAAGAGATTAGTTCTAAATATAACATCCTTCCTACAGAGTTCCAGAAAATGACATAGGTCCTTACCCAGCCTAAACAATTTTTTACACTAGTGCGCGCACTATTACGTGGATGACTCATAAAATATTCTCTACTTGGACTGAACTACACGCATATGAACCATGTGATCTTTGTTTCGGCACTTTTGTAGTTCCCCCTCCCCGCCACTACGCAAATGCGGGAAACTTCTGTTTTCCTACTGTAAAACTAGTTTCTAGAGAGAAAATTTTTCGTCAATTTTGCGTTATGTTATTCAGGAAGCTGCAACCACCCAGCACCCCCTGCGATTTGAAGTGATACTAAGCAGGATGGGAGTTTTGAACTGTTTTGACGCGAAGTATGAGAAGAGCTCAGTGCGGGACTTGTAGGGCATCAGCCCTCTCATTCAGCTTAGTATCCTTTCTAATCGCTGGGGGTTCAGGAGAGCGGCAGCCCCCCTAAAAATGAAATTGTCGCGGCAGGAGAAAACTTTTCCACTGTGAAGGGTAATCACAAAAGTGTGTCTGTTTGCGTCAATTTTTGATATTTTGTCATAAGACTATCATTAATGGCGAACAAACTTCGAGAAGCAAAGTTTTGACAAGCACCAAAAAATTGCGATACGAAACTTTACAATTTAACATAGTTTTTAAATAAACTAAAAACTTGAAAATATCCACATTATAATTTAATGTGACATTATTTGATACTTATAAAAGCATTAAAAACATTGTTCGGTCAAGAATAACTGTATATAGGAATTGCTTCCAGGAACAGCTTTCCACGCGGCGTTTCATAGCAAACCAATTTGTTGATTAATTTTTTTGGTTTGCAGACCTGTCAGTTGGCGAGCGACAATTTGCGTACGATGCCGCAGAGCGTCGACCGGTGACGGTCAGCAACTATGCCAGATATAACGCCACCTTTTGGTTTTTAAGTAAAAACTAAATTAGCTCAGAAATTTTATCTATCTTAAAAAAAGTTACAGTGAACGAAATGTAATAGCAATAAATAAAAAGATACAAAAAATAAGTTGTTTCGTTGTTTTGCATGAGACTACAATACAACGTTGTAGCAAGTTATGCTATTTGAGTACAGATTTTTTGAATTTTAAAATTAAAAAATATGCTTTAATGCGACAATGAACGCAAAGTAACGTTTCAATTGAAAGATGGAAGTTTTTGCGTGAATTATTTGACTCATCGTAAAAACATGCGTGGGTTGAAAAGCGCATCACAAAGCCCTGTTCACTCGTGCAAGTTTTTTATCATTAAATTTTCAAGTGCAGCTTGATTGGGAAAAGCACAGCTGCAAGTAGTAAGAATTAAAAGCGAATGGCGTTAAACTTTACCATAGTGTGCAAGGCAAATTACGAGCCTTATCCGATTTTGTATTGATATTGTAGTCAAATTATTTGTCAGGGAATTATCAAGGATTTTTCCGCAGAAAAACGTTTTTGTGTTTAGATGCAGGATTAAAAAGGGCCAAAATTTTGACTTTCCAACATTGCCAACAATCTTTGTTGTATTCGTATATGATAAGATACAGCTATTTTAGCTAAGAAAACGCATTGGGAGCTTCTAATGAACAATTAAGCAAATTAAGTATAATAGGGCCAGTGACGAGAAATTCAAAAGCATTGAGCAATTTCGGCTTTTTGGCGGCTTGAATTTTCTCAAGAAATACAGCTGATTTACCGAATTGTTGAGCAAATCACGCATCACCCTACTTTCAAATTTCGGAGTATTGAATTTTATTCAATATATGAAAATTTAGGAATCACATCAAAAAAGCAAAACACTTCTTGCATAAAAATGCGCTTGTGTTACGACGAGCAAAATAACGTTGATAAACGCTAAAAAGCGCTAAATTGCTATTTGTTTTAGAGTTACTCCACTAATACAAAAAAGCGTTTTGAAAGATGTTGTTTCAAACACGAAAACCGTATAAAATAGTGTTTTGTATATATATTTGAACGATTTCTATAAGATTTTTTAAATTTTGAGGTTATAATGTCAGTCATATTTCTATAAAACAAAATTCCCGTAAAGCGAATCACCATACGCACGACCCTGGTCCGTAAGCACACAAAACATAGCCATCTAGTCGTTTGTATTCTTCGTTCCATTGATCATTCTGGTTTCGAAGTCTTACATTAAGACCACTGTGTGCCAGATGTGGCATCTAAAAATATTAATTTTAAAATTTGAGAAAAAATAAAGCAAAAAAAATTAAAAACGTTAAAAACTATTATAAATTCAAGCATTTAAATTGTTCTCTGAGGCCGAATTCTCAAATGTGGGCACAACATATATTTTAAGCTACTGATAGTAGACTATATTAATTATACATGACTGCAGATTATACTGTTAAAGCAGTAAAATTGAACATTCTCACAGCAATGTAATTTAAAATTTTATAAATAGTTGATTGAATTACGCAGGCTATATTCAAGAACGATTACTTACCAGAATCTTGCTTGGATCTTGATTCAGAAACCTTTTAATAGGCGTTTGCTGGTTTGTTGGTGTGTTCGAATAAGTGACCTAAAAATAAAATTTACTTTTTGTGAAAAGTAAGAAATAACTTAACTGCTGTTTTGCGAATTTGAAACATTTTTAACCATTCCACCGGACGCAAATCGTTATCTAAAAAACCCTCAGGCCTATTGTGATCAAAGAAAAAACAACGCATTGAAACTTAGTGTTTTTCACTGCAATCATATGTTATTAACAGTATATAATGTGTTTGAAATTTGCATATAAACAGTAGTACACACATCTGGATATTCGTTGAAATTTTGGAATATCATATGATATTCGCATAAATGTCCCACTGTATCATGGGACATACCTTCCCTTGTACATATTAATCATTTGAGAGCGGTGGTTTGTAAACTGTCATATGATATTCGAGTTTTGTCTGTTGACCAGATATAAAAGAACCCGAACTTTTACCGTTGACGTCGAATCAACATGGAACAAACCGCGTCCCGCCTGCCCCGGTTATAACGTGAATCCCGCATGACTAATGCATCGAAGACTTATACCAAAACATACATCGTGAAAATCAATTACAGGTGTCGCGTTTGTCCAGGGCAACGTTATTGATAGAACAGCAAACAAATGTAATAAAATGATAAAATACATTGTACTATTTGATAAAGTCTATAAAAACTCATTGGACTGAACACATTAAATTGGCGAAGCAAATGAGAAACTGTGATAATTGATTTTTTTCAAAACTTTTATAATGTCAGGGCGCCGGACTTTTGACTTCCACCTTATTAAAAATTGACTAAATAGCAATTTAAAACGTTTGGCTCCGAAAAATATCTGTTTCTTTAAACCTGCCTGAATTATTAGCTGCAAAATGTTTGGGGCCCCCCCTTAGAAAGTTTTCAACCTTGCTTGTAAGTAATAAAAACCCTTGTATGCTCCTTCTGAAAAATTGTTAGTTCCCCTAGTAAGGTGCGTTCGCTACGGGCCAGGAAGGAGCTAACTTGCGCAAACCAATATTTTCATGACACATTGCTAACTATAAAAATATCGTATAAAATAAAAAGGGTATGCTTGGCTGCGCCACTCATATGTTTCAAACTAAAAACTAAAACTAAAGCTAAGACCAAACCGTAAACCGCACCATATGGCGTGAAATAAGTATAAACCTATATTATGGCGGCTGTGCCGCAAGGTAAACAATACCTGGGCCTTGTGTGGTCAATGGTCATTGTTGAATAACGTATATTGTTGTTGGCTATTACCGCGTAATGCCTTAGCTACACTGCAAAAAATGGTTAGTCAAATTGAGTCTTTCCGAAATAGGCTTTTTCTGACTACACAAACTGATTCAAAATTCGACTCCGCCAGAGTCAAATTGAGTCGAATTTGTCTCAGGCGAGTCAAATTTTGACTAGTTTGTGTAGCCAGGAAAAGCCTATTGCGGAGAGAGTAAAATTTGACTCACCTTTTTTGCAGTATAAGGGAAAGTCAACCTGTATGTATGTATGTTGTTGTTGTTGCTGGTATTTAGCTGGACGTTTGGGCCATTGTATTAAAGAACAGGGACGGAACAGTATTATAAGCATATTCATAAGCCTAAGCCTAAGCCTACGCGTAAGGATGAGCATATTTGTAAGCCTGAGCCTAAGCCTAAGCCAGGCAAAAAATTAGTCTAAAGCTTAAGCTTACCTTTTTCTTGTCCCGCAGAAAAATGTTCCACCCCTAATCTTTACATGGGCCCATGTTTGGAACCGGAAACATGCAAAATATGCAAATCAGCAAAATAGGGACTCCGGCTTTAGCCAGTCGCCTGTTGCATTGGCAGAGCTAGGAAACAGTTGGTTGATTATTTTCTTTTACTTTTTGAGTTTGTTAGCATAGTATAGTTGCGAGATTTCTTAAGTTTCGACTTAGGTGTATTTAGTTAAGATAAGTCAATACCAATTACCACGGAAGCTCATGTGAGCCTAATGGATTCTTATTTTCTCTAGGGACAGGTTTACCCGGAGCGTGTATCGCACGCGAAGCCCATAGGGCGTAATCTTGGGGGAATATATTTGGAAGTTTTATGGAGTATAGCTGGGAAACATTGGAGATCCAGAGGAAACTTGGAAATTGAGGATAAATCTATTAGCGGGGTTAGGGTTTGTTATTCTTTATCAGAGAATTGGGAGGATTTTATTGGAAAATTTTGGAGTTAAAATTGCAACATCAAACTTTGAAAAATGAGCGCGAGACCGTTTTTGCCCCGGTTTACAAGTATTAATCAAAACCGGAAATAAAAGTACCAGAAACGAAAATGGACCCGGATATTTTATTATATATTGTATATTTAATCTCAAGACTTCATCAAGGGTGTATTTTAAGACGAGGTATCAGGGGATCGCTATATATGCAAAGAAAAACGGATCTTTTACAGGTTTTGTAACAACCTATATTACCGTTGGAGGTCAAGTTTCGTTTTCCATGAGGTTATTTTCTCTTGAAATAAAACCCAGGCTACGTTCTGGAATTCTAATAACTTTACACTCCTTTTTATATGGTTATCATTCACACATTTAGTTTAAACATTACTTCCTCTTTCTATAAAATGACTTTATACGCCCAAATTTTACTGCGAACCCCAAGTTTTAATGCAGATACAGACCAACTTTATCTTGCCTGAAAAGTCTTTCTCAGGCGCTCAGAAATGGAAGCTCCCAGCAACATGTAAAAACCTGAAGCCTGTTTTTTAATTGCATCCTATACGTGTTTGTTTCTTGGATGTATCTGTGTATATAAGTATGTTAGATTTAACCATTCCCTGAATGGACCTTTAGAAAGAATAATAACCGGTATTTCATAGTTGTTCTGAAAAGCAAATATTGTAGTGACCCGAATAAGAGGGGGACTGATATTTATTTGCCTCTGCAGAGGGTATACCCCTGGTTATTCAGTTACGGACTGTTATTTATTTTAACCCACGCTCCGCCACCATTCGTTACTGATATATATCCGTTACTGCAACTATCCGTTGAATTAAACGTTTATTTGTCTTGTGTCAATAGCTTGAGTGATAATGCAAGGTTATACTTAGGAACGTATATACTTTCAAAACTTAACTACGCTTTAAAGTTTCGAACGAAAATTATTTGGTCCTGGTGTCATGCGCTACAATTAGGAATATGACATTTATGGGCTCTATAATTAGGGTTTAGGGACTCTATCCGCTTACGGACTCTTATTAGAGATACGGATTCCTATTGATTGGAATTCAAAATGGAAATACCCTTTTATTATCTCCCTCTTATTCGGGTCACTACAGTATACACATGTGACTTATTTCAAGCTGCTGAACAATTAAAATAATCCACTATTTTATTGCTTCAGATAATCAAACTGTCGTCAAAATAGAAAGATTTTCATGAATTATTATACTTCAAATTAATACTGGAAGATTTCGCCTGAGATCCAACTTAGGGACAAATCTCCCAAACAATAGTATTTTATTAGAAAACTCCGAGATACATTTACATATGGGCACGGTGCATTTCTATATACTTCTCGTTCCAAACATTGACCTTCCAGATGTTTTGAAATTCAGACCATTACAGCATTCTCCGGGGGACCAAAAACAGTTGGAGGTGTATTTCATTTTTAACTGGAACGTGTCGTTCGTGAAACATTAATTAAACTTTTAAACTATGCCAACGCTAAAACGCATTATGTGCCAAGTTAGGTTTACATTTTACATTATAAAAAAGTTCAAATTGGAGTAGAATCAAATTTCATTAATATATCGTCTAGTCCTTATATTTAATACTGTGAAAGTTTGTCGTTTTTTCTGTTTTGAAAATGAGGATGACCACCGGGTCACGCAAAAAACATGACCAATTACGTGTCGTGGGCGTTCAAGCATTATCAACGAACCAGTTAACGCGTTGGGACCATGTAAAAGATCAGGGGCGGAACGAATTTCTGCGATACTGCAATAGAGCAAACGCTTTAGACTAACTTTTATTACACTTAGGCTTAGATAGAACCTCTCATGCTTAATAGCTTAGGCTTAAGAATATGCTTGTTTAAGCTACTGTTACGGTCCCATTTTATACGTTGGCCACACGTTGCGTTGCAATGTTTACAACTCAATATTTTTCTCAGAAAACAATTATTATTCTTCAGCATCCTGGTTTGGCTAATTTTTAGAACAGGCCATGAATAGCATCTTGAACATATCTGCGGATTTATTATACCGCACCGTGGCAAGTCGATTATTTTAGGACCTAATTAAATTGAGCACATTGGCATTCAGGGGTGAATGTCCAAGCGTACAATTAAAGTAGGCAAATTTCCAACTTACTGGATTTACTGGAAACAGGTAGTAGAGGTAGTATACGCATTTGAGAACCTGGTCACTGAAAAATTTGTTGATGTGTTAATCAACTGGGCTGACACGTAAAACATTCACATCCGTTTACGTCTCAGAGTTCCCGAAAACCAATCAGAGGACGTTAATAATAGAAATAAATGTACGTTATAAACTACTTCGCGCGTTTTGTATCCAAGAAAGTTTCGAAAATACTAAATGAAACTAGAAATTCTGTTCATTAAAATTCCATGATTGTGTTCAGAAGTATCATCAGGAAACAATGAAGTTCACGAAGTGGCTGAAAAGATTAAGGCGTAAAGCATGCCAATTTTACATTCGATTCCTGATAAGTCAGCAACTTTATGTACAGTTACAGGAAAAATGTAATATTTACTTTTTGTTCCGTCAACTGCTTGTTCTGTGACTCCGAGCCCGGTAATTTTTGCAAAAGATTCAGGCAGTCCCGGCGGTAATTGCGTGCGTTTGTTTTTAAGTTAATAATTTGCAAAGCTTATTTGCCAAGATTTTTCTAGACGGAAGCTTCCAAATGCGACAACTTTAGATACAACTACAATATATTTTATTGTACTAAACTTCACATTAATTATGTCAACTGCCACAAACTAATCGAATAATCCTCCAGCGTCGCCATAAATATTAATCTCTGGTTCTGACTCCAACTATCCTATTTTTCACCTTCGGATCATCCTGTTGAAGTGCGAGTATCCTCTCCTTATACAAATATTTTTAAATCTGGTACTAAAAAATTAAATTTCTGTAACTCTAAATTGATAAAATCAACTTAATAGCGAATGCTTCAGCAGTTGCAATTCTGAATGGCAAAGTTTTTAGATGCTAACTGGTCAATAAACAAAAGAATTCTTTATAACCGTTAACCAATATATTATGTACTATATATAAAAACAGCCTGAGGCATACCAGTATATCTTTAGCCCCTGTTTCCGCGAAATCAATCCTCAAAATTACGAAGTTTTCTATTTATGTCATTCCTAATTTTTAGCGCTATAGCAATTGTGCAATTGGAACTGTAGGTAAATGTAACATTAGTAGATCAAAAGGATGCCTTTTCAAGGAACGACGAAAATTTCGTTTGGACAGCAAACTGAAAGATTATCCGCGTTTCGGGTTACAAGCATATATACTTGTTTAAAACACGCTCAATACTCGATTTAGCTTTTCAAAAGTTTTAAAACAATTCGGATCCAAAGCAATTTTAAAGTAAGCTTGGGTTAAGGTCACACTGTGATAGTGAACGCCATCAGTTGAAATAATGATTTAACGAAATTAGAGCTCTGATGAAGTAAAAAATATTCATGGGGAGTGTTAATTCGACGCATTATGTTTATAGTTGACGCCCGCCTCAGAGTCTGCTTCTTTCAGATAAACAAACGGATCAACTTAAAAACATATTCCCACAAATTTTTAAAAAAGTTTTCAAAAAATTTTGAATCACGTGAACGTTTCAGACGCCATTTTTACACGTATATACATGCCGAATGATTTTTATCCTTCCCTTTCTGTCGAATAATTAGTTCAGTGCAAATGGTGCTTAAATTGATATAATACGAGTTTCAAAACAAAAACCATTTCCGAGAACTACAATCACTTGCTGATATATTGCTGGATTAGAAATTTCATGTCATGACATGCTCATATATTTATTATACCGAAATTCGGTATAATGTACTGGTTTTTCTCGCATCTGAACGTTGGACATTAATATACTTGTTTCACACCTGCTAATAGTTCAGTTCGATGAATGCTAGTATATAAATGAGTGTTTTGAGCATGTCCACATTTGACCAAATTTATCAGCGGCAAAAATACACGGTGAAACGTATATATAGTTAAAGTATTTATATGTAAATTTACTCTCTGGTTAGCAGTGACAGCGAAGCATGATAGTAAAATTGTAAACTTGTTTAACATAGGTTATGTAAGAATATTTCATATCTTTATCCATAGCGGCTGAAGCTGTTACAAGTGCGCTAGTGAAACCAACACTTAGAGTGGCTAGCGGACTTGCTGACTTCTTCGTCGATCAGAGCTACTGCAAACTGTTTTTATTAAGGTTAATTTATATATTTTAGATGACTGAAATAGAGATGATATTGCATGAAATGGCCCATTAAATTATAGTTGTAGAAGCGGAGACTCGAAAACAACTTTTAGGGGTGCCCGAACAAGAACAATTAAAAAACTTGAGAGCGAAACAAGCTAGCTTCCAGTACATCGTTTGCGTTAAATTTAAAAGCTATAGACCGCCCTACATACTTAATTTGGGAAACCATCCATCATTACTTTGTTTACAATAATTTTTCAAGACAACTTGCAGATTGTTGTGATTTTGCTAACTTTTGCGCACTGCACAAAACTGTTTGTAGTACTTTTTTAAATACTAAAAGGAAACGCTACTTTACGTTATACGCAGGTAGGACCGGAGCATTCACCCCCAATACACCTCACTTGGGGGCCCCCACCCAAACCGGTTGAAACAAAAATCCGCTCAAGTTCTAAAATGCGTCTGTCTTCTCGATCGCTTCACTCACGAGTTTGGGGCCCCCACCCGGCAATTTGGGGGAGCCCCTGCCCCTGCCTGCTCCAGCACTGTACGCACCTTTAGGAAACTAAAAACCAGTTGTATAGCGTCTGAAATTTTTGTAAACTCAGAAGTTTAGTAAAGATTTTTAAAGAATTGCTTTGTTAAATTACTTGCTCAGTTATTTATGTCTTTTTTCTAAACAATATTATTCTGCATTCGATTTGTTCAGCAAAATGTTTGTTACTGTTGCTTTAATGATAATGGTAGAAAGGGCTGATTCTTTGACTAACGTTTCTTTCTCTTGTATTTCCGCTCGTATTTTCGCTACTACTTATTCTTGCATGTTGGTAAAGTAATACGTAGCTAGTACAAACTATAAATCGAACGCAAGATTTCTTAATTAATAATGTGTTTACGTAGTTATTGAGTATTCGGTGAATTTCTTTTTGTCTTGGGCTTTTTAGATCAAAGAACACGACGTAACAAAACCTTTAATATGCTAAAGGGAAATCGCAAATACGGTAATGATCTAAGGATATTGCTAGGCATTTGCTGTACAAAGTACTGTGACGTCTGTAAGGTGTAAGGTCTAGACTGGTCAAAAACGGGAATTTTCGACCGATCCGAAGGCGGGTATGATCTAGTTTCTGGTCGATCCTGGAACAGTTTTAACACAGTTATGAGCACTCCTACGGCTCATACGGGTTCACACGACACTTTTTATCCGTTTTACTACTGGTGAACAAGTAATGAACACAAAATACAATGCACAAGCCCGTTAGTCCCGTTTAGGGTGAATTGTTGATTTTCCCTAGTTTTAGTAATTATAGCTTTTGAATGAGGGCCATACGGCCGACCAGCTTTATAGTAATTATAAGTATAGGAAAAATGTAATGTATACGCGAGAAATGAGCAGACTCCGTCAGACACAGCTTACGGGACGGCTAATCAAACTACGTCCGGGCACAATTATAACAATAATACACAAATTACAAAAATTGCAAGTAACAGTTTCCCAGGCCTAAAATTACTGTTTCGATTAATTATAATTACTGATTCCGAATTAATGCTTTTAGATGCTCCGTCAGAGCAAGAAATTATACTTTCTATACGTCTGAAAATGTTGCTATTTTTTACACGTAAAACTAAGTCAGATACGAACAAAATCCTAGCTAAGTTATCGTAGCTAAGTTATCGTCATAATACCCCAGAATTACCAAATTGTCTAATCATAATGCAGTAGGCACAATTATGGCAAATAAGACACAAACGGGGCAGAATTGGCAGAAGTAGAGGTGCGAAATGGAATGAGCACTTTGAAATTAGTAGGAAACTGGGAGGGGACGCCTGAAAACATGGAAACAAGCGTATATAAGATCATAAGAAATATAACATGTGGGAATTGGCATAAATAGGTCAATAGGGGAAGAATTTGCAGAAAAGGGATAGCGCAATGCACTGAGCGCATAGAATTTGGTCAGAAGAAAGGGTTTTAGTACCTGAAAACACAATATGAAATATATGTAAAAATACATGTAAATGACACAGGTGAAATTAGCAGAAAAGGAAATAAGTTTTATAAGAATTTGGCAGGAAAGTTGAAGCACAATTGTTTTACAAATGAGCAAGTAATATGGCAAGACTAACAGGATACCGGTTATGTATAAATCACGATACTCGTACCGAGACCGAGACGGCTGAGTTCATGTACCAAGGAAACTACATACCTAGGAGGTCGAGGGGTGCCGAGGGTGAGCACTGGTGACACAGAGTGCACACCGGGCCCCACCCGACATGATGTCTGGACAGGTCAAAAGCGGGAATTTTGTTCGATTCGAAAGGGGTATAGTCTGGTATCCGATCTATTCTGGATGTTATAATACAGTTTGTTCCTACGGCGCGTACACGATTAAAGACACTGTTCAGCTCATTTTAATGACGAGTAGCAAGTACTCACCGCAAAATAATGAAACACAAGTCCGTTTAGCATCAATCACGAATTTCTCCTAGTTTCGACGTTAATAACCTTTGAACAAGTGCCACGCAGTCTAGAAGTATCGCATACCGCAAAAGTTCAGAGGAACGGCGAAAGATACGTAAAATAGGGACAAAATCTGTCGGAAACGGCGTACGGGACAGTTAATCAAACTAAGTCAGGGTGCAACCGGAATTCCGTTCCCGTTTCCGGCATTTTTTCACCTTCCGTTTCGGTTCCGGTTCCGGTAAATTTTTACCGGAATTAAAAATTCCGGTATGAAAATTTGGTCGGTTCTAATTAAGATATTTTGCTACAAAATGACGATAAAAATTAACTAGATTTCATTAGTACAGTATGCAAACCTAGACTCGAATATCACCAAAAATAAACCATCGAAGGTAGATTTTGTTTCCGTGGATTATGGAAATCTAAAATACAGCAGATAAAGTGAATACCTATCTCCAACAACGGTTATTTCATCAATAATATTGCGAAAATGAAAATTAAAATGAATTTTTCGGTGGCATGTATTTTCATTTTCCGGTTCCGTTTCCGGTAAATTTTTCAAATTCCGGTTCCGATAAATCGAAATTCCTGTTGCACCCTGAACTAGTGCACCAATTACAACAATAATGCATGTGATACAAAAATGACATAGGCGTCTTCCGGGCCTGAAAATCAGTACTCCGACCAAACAAGCTACGGTGATTTCGAATTAATACTTAGAATTGCTCCGTCAGTGCAGAAATATATAATTCAACACACTTCGAAAATGACGTTATCTTATACGTGTAATGTTTTGTCAGATTCGCAAAGTCAACTAGCTAAGCTACCATCCAAATTATAGAAGTTTCTAGAACAACAATAATGAATAATTCTGTGACAAACTGCAGATAAGGCTAATCTATATATTAAAAGCTGGAAAGCCCCACAGTCGAATTTTGGGCAACTTTCCAGCATTTTGTTAGCAATGTTATATATTTCTAAGAACAGAAATGTGGTTGCTCTCTAAAAAAAATTTGTGTATTCGCTAACTTTGCGCATTGTGCAAAACTGGCGTATTAGTAGATATAATTAGGGAGAAAATTAGCAGAAATTAATTTGCAAAACGGATGGGCATCTGAGAATTAGTAGGAAATGCGCTGGAGGATCAATGGAGTGAATTGGCAAAAAATGTGAAGTGCATGATAACGAGTGCATGAAATTTTGTCGGATATAGGGGTTTGAGACCTGAAAATAAATGAAAAAAATATATGTATGATAAAGCACACAATTGACATGGCAGAATTTTCCCCGAAAATGAGTGAAAATGAGTGAGTTTTAAAAGAATTTGACAGAAAATGGTAAAGCCCAATTGTATTTGGATATGATAAGGCATAATAATAAGATTTTTATAAAGCACTGGCTATTTAAAGATTACAGCCACAATAGTTAGGAGCAAGGGGAGGCTGAGTGGTTAAAAATATGGGCCAAAACATTTGCTAACCAAACGTTAAAACAGAAATATCGAAATATAAAATTTGGTGAACATACGTATAAATGTGACATCAGATTCGGCAGTAGAGCAAATTTGTTATTCAAGAGTTTCTACATGTACATATCAATTTATATTTGAATATGCCATTGTTTGAATTAAAGGAGATTACTTATTCTGAAAAGTCAACCGATGATATATATGAGTATAGGTAAGCTGATTGTGACTAATTTTATAGGTTGTAGCAGGGTGCAAAACGGAACTGGATTTTACTGGAATCGGAATCGGAACAGCAAATTTATGCCGGAGTAAAAGCTAATCTACAATCAATTATTACGTAGATAAGTTAAGTCATTGAAAGCAGTTTAATAGATAAGTAATACAGAAGTTTTATGCAACGTATCACAAATAAGATTAATATTAAAATTTCAAAGTTTCCATTCCGATTGATTGTGCAATTGGAATTGAATAGTTGCATCCTGGGTCGTAGACTGCTTGCCCCTTTTTGTCAAATACATATATACAGTTTTGTTATGGAGACGTGATTACCTATAAACAAATTGTTAGCCTTTGTGGTTTTCTTAGCTGATTGTGGTAATGAATGACTACTGTAGTGATGTGGCCTTTTTAACTTAGGTTTAATTATTTCCCATCCTGATTTCTAAATAATTCTATTTAGGATTCTACCAGTGACAAGCAATATGCCGGAGCTGGATAATTTAGTATCTGACCAGAGCCAGATAATTAATTCATATCTAATACTGAATGGGATTCAAATATAAAAACGTATCTTATGATTCTTCCTTCTGGGGCCTGAGGTATCCAAAGTGTTTACGTAGCAAAGCATAACCTCTCAAGGCATCCAGTTTTCCCTGGGCGCAACTAAATAGACATGGCTTAAGATTAAGGCTATTAGTTTAGGCGTAGGCTCGCTTTTAGGAATTGGAATACTCTGAGATACTGTCAGGCCCCTAGAATAAAACTGATCATCTTTATCAGGTTTCCTAGCGTTATTGTAATATATTAACGTACGGTATATTTTGATGTATGAAAAACTATGTAAAAGCACGTCAGTTTAATTCTTTGGCAGTTGTCATAAATTTCCGAGAATGTGGAGTTTTGGGTAATAACATAATTGCAAAAGATCAAATTTGATCAAAAATTAGTGTCGTAGTTTGATCTTAAAATTCAAGTTGTTTGGCACAATGTTATGTAGTGGCAAAAAATTAGTTCACAAATAATATATGTTACGAATGTTCGAAATTTTTTAGGTTCCTTTGTTGTGCTGGGAAATTTATTATATAGCTCCAAAACCTATGCCTAATATTTCGACATCGTGTCACATTATGCGTTGCAATTCAACTTTGTTAAATTCTATTTTAAATATATATATTATATATATTTTTACTTATTTTGCCAAGTTACGGAACACATTCCACAAACTCATTTAATGACAGAGACCGAATGGCGTAATCTGGGTATACAACAGTCACCGGATTGGATCCATTATATGATACACGCACCAGGTAATGAACGAAAGCTAGTGGTAAAACACGAAATTATACCCAGCAGTTGGAATGCGCCAAATTTGTTAAATCGATTGATTGTTGAAATTGGTATTTACGTTTACTTTTGCTCTTTGACAAGTGGCTGGTCGAAAATAGTTCAAGCCTGCTTCAGGATTTCTATTCTGCATGATTTGTCAAGCCAACGATTAATTTAAATCAGTAAACACTTTTATACGACTCAAAATTCACATATTACTATCAGAGCAAAAATCTAGATCCAATATCAAGTTAATATCCGGTTTTGGTAGAAAATTTGTTATATCCGGCTTCGGTAAAATTATGCGGTCGTACTAGAGTTTTTGCGGGCCATATGCCGGGGTAAGTTTTTATCAGAGCTATAACATCGTAGCTTGAACTCGGAATTTACAAAGTCGAATCCCGAATCCGGAACAAAAGTTTTTCATAACATAAGCCTGAACTTGGTCCTAAAATTTATGAAATGAAACCCATAAACTTCTTAAGACAAACCTTATGTATTTTTCTTATTATCTTTACATCCATGGATTCTCTAGCGTAAGTAGATGCGGTGAGCAATATATCTGTTCCGAGGATATCCTGGTCGACTTGGTATCTGGGCGTATAGAAAACTGTTCAATCTGACGATTTAGCCGGAATCCAAACGCAGCACAGTAATTTTATTACATTACCATAGGTAAAATGTCGCGTGACGCGATATGGCAAATAACAAATGCATTAACACTAATTTCACAGCATGGAAGTATCAACAAAATGTCGCGTGACGCGATATCATAAAAACGGTATCGTATTCCCAGGTATAATCGTACGCAAAAGGTACATAAAATTTTAGGTTTAGTGTAGGGATGTGACGATACCAAAATTTTTGCCCATGCCGCTACTGATGCCGATCCTTATTTTGAAATTTTGCCGATGTCGATTCCAACTTCAGTTAACATGCTTAACAAGTAGATAAAATACTACATTACATCATTATATGAAGACTTAAACCCTAACCATCATAAACGATTATAATTTTAGACGAACGGTTCATTTCAATTAATTTTTTGGGGCTCTTCTTTTGCTTTTTTTTGCTTTTTTTACCTCTTTTTATTTTTTTTTTTTTTTCTTTTCTTTCTTTACTGCTTTTACTTCTTTTCTTTTTTTATTACTTTTCTCCGGCTATTTCTGTTCCGTTCCTTCCAGTTCATTCTTTTCCCCTCTACAACCTTTTATCTACTTTTCTCTTTTCTCGTTGACTTTTTATATCTCCTTTTATTTTTTTTTTATTAACTCTTATTTCTCTCTCGATCTTTTTTTCTTTTTTTTTTTTTTTTTTGGTTAAATTTTTGCCCTATTTTCCTACCTCCCTTCTCTTTTGCTTTTTATCTTTTCTTTTTTCTTTTTTGCTTTCTTCTTTTCTTCTCTTTTCTCTTGGGATTTTTTTTTCTTTTTTTTTTTCTTTTTTTAGTCTCCCCCTTTCCACAAAATTTCTCCTCGTTTCTCCTTCTTTTTCCTTCCTCTTTCCTCCACGCTTCCTCTTTCTCATCCCTCTTGCTTATTTCTCTATTTCTCCCTTTTTTCTTCGCCATTATCGATTACGTTCCTCTGTTCTTGTTTATTCTATCTAATCTGCTTGTCAGCTTTTTTACCTTTCTATTTTTTTTTTTTATCTTGTTCTCTATGCTTCGTTTGTTGTTTTTTTTTGGGTTGTTTTCGTCACTTTGTATCTGTCACCTTGTCTTTTTTTTTTTTTTGGTGGTTCGATTTTCGGTTTGAAATTTACCGGAACGGACCGGAAATTATCGTTATTTTAATTTTCATTTTCGCTTTTTGTGAATAACGTTGTTGGAGTAGTATTACTTTTCTCTGTATTTTATTCCTATCCGGCATCTACCTTCGTGGTTTTTTTTTATCTAGTTTCATCTTCTTATCTATTATTTTTTCTCTTTAGATTTTATTCTTCTGGTTCGGTAAGGGGGAAGGTGAAAAAATCGGAACGGGACGGACGTTTAGTTGTTCTGCGTTTTTTCGTTCTCGCCTTCCTCTAACTTCGGTTCGTCTTCTGCGGGTTTCTTGAGAATCTGTTTTGCTTTGTCTTTGTGATCTCTCTCTTTATGTGTCTTTCTTCCCCTGACTGTTTTATCATTATTTGATCGAAATCGCTTGCCTTCCACTCTTCGTGGCGGTTGCTCTTTCCTGCTCCCCCGGCCCCTCGCTCCTGTTTATTCCTTGGTCTGCTACCTCCGGTCTCGTCGAGTATCGTGATTTTCTACCGGTATCCTGTTATCTTGCCTTTACTTGCTCATTTGTAACATTGTGCTTCAACTTTCCTGCCAATTCTTTCTTATTTCCTTTTCTCTAATTTCACCTTGTCATTTACATGTATTTTTACTTATTTCATTTGTGTTTTGGTCTAAAACCCTTTCTTCTGACCAATTCTTCGCTCATGTTCGCTATCCCTTTCTGCAATTCTTCCCCTTTGACCTATTTTCCAATTCCCCATGTTATATTTCTTTGATCTTTTCGCTTTTCCATGTTTTCGGCGTCCCCTCAGTTTCCTCTAATTTCATGCTCTTCCTTGCACCTCTACTTCTCCATTCTCCCCTTTTGTCTTTTTCCTTTTCCTCTTTTGTTAGACAATTTGGTAATTCTGGGTTTTGCGATACTTAGCTACGATAACTTAGCTAGGATTTTGTTCGTATCTGACTTTTTTACGTTAAAAAATACAACATTTTAGACGTTAGAAAGTATATTTCTTGCTCTACGGAGCATTAAAAGCATTAATTCGGAATCAGTAATTATAATTATCGAAGTTTTTAGGCCTGGGAACTGTTCTTGATTTTTTAATTTTGTTTTTTTATTTCCGGACGTATTGATTAGCCGTCCGTAAGCTGTGTCTCGGAGTTGCTTATTTCTCGCGTATGCATTGCATTTTTCCTATACTTATAATTCTATAAAGCTGGTCGGCCGTATGCCCTCATTCAAAAGCTATAATTACTAAACTAGGGAAATCAAATTCCCCTAACGGGACTAACGGGCTTGTGCATTGTATTTTGTGTTAATTACTTGTTCACCAGTAGTAAAACGGATAAAAAGTGTCGTATAAACCCGTACGCGCCGTAGGAATATCTAAAATTGTGTTAAAACTGTTCCAGGATCGACCAGAAACTAGACCATACCCGCCTTCGGATCGATCGAAAATTCCCGTTTTTGACCAGTCTAGACCTTACACCTTACAGACGTCACAGTACTTTGTACAGCAAATGCCTAGCAATATCCTTAGATCATTACCGTATTTGCGATTTCCCTTTAGCATATTAAAGGTTTTGTTACGTCGTGTTCTTTGATCTAAAAAGCCCAAGACAAAAAGAAATTCACCGAATACTCAATAACTACGTAAACACATTATTAATTAAGAAATCTTGCGTTCGATTTATAGTTTGTACTAGCTACGTATTACTTTACCAACATGCATGAATAGTAGTCGAAAATACGAGCGGAAATACAAGAGAAAGAAACGTTAGTCAAAGAATAGCCTTTCTACCATTATCATTAAAGCAACAGTAACAAACATTTTGCTGAACAAATCGAATGCAGAATAATATTGTTTAGAAAAAAGACATAAATAACTGAGCAAGTAATTTAACAAAGCAATTCTTTAAAAATCTTTACTAAACTTCTGAGTTTACAAAAATTTAGACGCTATACAACTGGTTTTTAGTTCTAAAGGTGCGTACAGTGCTGGAGAGGCAGGGGCAGGGGCCCCCAAATTGCGGGTGGGGGCCAAACTCGTGGTGAAGCGATCGAGAAGACAGAGCATTTTAGAACTTGAGCGGATTTTTGTCACGGTTGGGTGGGGGCGTGAGGTGTATTGGGGGTGAATGCTCCGGTCCTACCTGCGATAACGTAAAGTAGCGTCCTTTTAGTATTTAAAAAAGTACTACAAACAGTTTTGTGCAGTGCGAAAAGTTAGCAAAATCACAACAATCTGCAAGTTGTCTTGAAAAATTATTGTAAACAAAGAATGATGGATGGTTCCCAAATTAAGTATGTAGGGCGGTCTATAGCTTTTAAATTTAACGCAAACGATGTACTGGAAGCTAGCTTGTTCCTCTCAAGTTTTTTAATTGTCTTGTTTGGGCACCCCTAAAAGTTGTTTCGAGTCTCCGCTTCTACAACTATAATTTAATGGGCCATTTCATGCAATATCATCTCTATTTCAGTCATCTAAAATATATAAATTAACCTTAATAAAAACAGTTTGCAGTAGCTCTGATCACGAAGAAGTCAGCAAGTCCGCTAGCCACTCTAAGTGTTGGTTTCACTAGCGCACTTGTAACAGCTTCAGCCGCTATGGATAAAGATATGAAATATTCTTACATAACCTATGTTAAACAAGTTTACAATTTTACTATCATGCTTCGCTGTCACTGCTAACCAGAGAGTAAATTTACATATAAATACTTTAACTATATATACGTTTCACCGTGTATTTTTGCCGCTGATAAATTTGGTCAAATGTGGACATGCTCAAAACACTCATTTATATACTAGCATTCATCGAACTGAACTATTAGCAGGTGTGAAACAAGTATATTAATGTCCAACGTTCAGATGCGAGAAAAACAGACATTATACCGAATTTCGGTATAATAAATATATGAGCATGTCATGACATGAAATTTCTAATCCAGCAATATATCAGCAAGTGATTGTAGTTCTCGGAAATGGTTTTTGTTTTGAAACTCGTATTATATCAATTTAAGCACCATTTGCACTGAACTAATTATTCGACAGAAAGGGAAGGATAAAAATCATTCGGCATGTATATACGTGTAAAAATGGCGTCTGAAACGTTCACGTGATTCAAAATTTTTTGAAAACTTTTTTAAAAATTTGTGGGAATATGTTTTTAAGTTTATCCGTTTGTTTATCTGAAAGAAGCAGACTCTGAGGCGGGCGTCAACTATAAACATAATGCGTCGAATTAACACTCCCCATGAATATTTTTTACTTCATCAGAGCTCTAATTTCGTTAAATCATTATTTCAACTGATGGCGTTCACTATCACAGTGTGACCTTAACCCAAGCTTACTTTAAAATTGCTTTGGATCCGAATTGTTTTAAAACTTTTGAAAAGCTAAATCGAGTATTGAGCGTGTTTTAAACAAGTATATATGCTTGTAACCCGAAACGCGGATAATCTTTCAGTTTGCTGTCCAAACGAAATTTTCGTCGTTCCTTGAAAAGGCATCCTTTTGATCTACTAATGTTACATTTACCTACAGTTCCAATTGCACAATTGCTATAGCGCTAAAAATTAGGAATGACATAAATAGAAAACTTCGTAATTTTGAGGATTGATTTCGCGGAAACAGGGGCTAAAGATATACTGGTATGCCTCAGGCTGTTTTTATATATAGTACATAATATATTGGTTAACGGTTATAAAGAATTCTTTTGTTTATTGACCAGTTAGCATCTAAAAACTTTGCCATTCAGAATTGCAACTGCTGAAGCATTCGCTATTAAGTTGATTTTATCAATTTAGAGTTACAGAAATTTAATTTTTTAGTACCAGATTTAAAAATATTTGTATAAGGAGAGGATACTCGCACTTCAACAGGATGATCCGAAGGTGAAAAATAGGATAGTTGGAGTCAGAACCAGAGATTAATATTTATGGCGACGCTGGAGGATTATTCGATTAGTTTGTGGCAGTTGACATAATTAATGTGAAGTTTAGTACAATAAAATATATTGTAGTTGTATCTAAAGTTGTCGCATTTGGAAGCTTCCGTCTAGAAAAATCTTGGCAAATAAGCTTTGCAAATTATTAACTTAAAAACAAACGCACGCAATTACCGCCGGGACTGCCTGAATCTTTTGCAAAAATTACCGGGCTCGGAGTCACAGAACAAGCAGTTGACGGAACAAAAAGTAAATATTACATTTTTCCTGTAACTGTACATAAAGTTGCTGACTTATCAGGAATCGAATGTAAAATTGGCATGCTTTACGCCTTAATCTTTTCAGTCACTTCGTGAACTTCATTGTTTCCTGATGATACTTCTGAACACAATCATGCAATTTTAATGAACAGAATTTCTAGTTTCATTTAGTATTTTCGAAACTTTCTTGGATACAAAACGCGCGAAGTAGTTTATAACGTACATTTATTTCTATTATTAACGTCCTCTGATTGGTTTTCGGGAACTCTGAGACGTAAACGGATGTGAATGTTTTACGTGTCAGCCCAGTTGATTAACACATCAACAAATTTTTCAGTGACCAGGTTCTCAAATGCGTATACTACCTCTACTACCTGTTTCCAGTAAATCCAGTAAGTTGGAAATTTGCCTACTTTAATTGTACGCTTGGAAATTCACCCCCTGAATGCCAATGTGCTCAATTTCATTAGGTCCTAAAATAATCGACTTGCCACGGTGCGGTATAATAAATCCGCAGATATGTTCAAGATGCTATTCATGGCCTGTTCTAAAAATTAGCCAAACCAGGATGCTGAAGAATAATAATTGTTTTCTGAGAAAAATATTGAGTTGTAAACATTGCAACGCAACGTGTGGCCAACGTATAAAATGGGACCGTAACAGTAGCTTAAACAAGCATATTCTTAAGCCTAAGCTATTAAGCATGAGAGGTTCTATCTAAGCCTAAGTGTAATAAAAGTTAGTCTAAAGCGTTTGCTCTATTGCAGTATCGCAGAAATTCGTTCCGCCCCTGATCTTTTACATGGTCCCAACGCGTTAACTGGTTCGTTGATAATGCTTGAACGCCCACGACACGTAATTGGTCATGTTTTTTGCGTGACCCGGTGGTCATCCTCATTTTCAAAACAGAAAAAACGACAAACTTTCACAGTATTAAATATAAGGACTAGACGATATATTAATGAAATTTGATTCTACTCCAATTTGAACTTTTTATAATGTAAAATGTAAACCTAACTTGGCACATAATGCGTTTTAGCGTTGGCATAGTTTAAAAGTTTAATTAATGTTTCACGAACGACACGTTCCAGTTAAAAATGAAATACACCTCCAACTGTTTTTGGTCCCCCGGAGAATGCTGTAATGGTCTGAATTTCAAAACATCTGGAAGGTCAATGTTTGGAACGAGAAGTATATAGAAATGCACCGTGCCCATATGTAAATGTATCTCGGAGTTTTCTAATAAAATACTATTGTTTGGGAGATTTGTCCCTAAGTTGGATCTCAGGCGAAATCTTCCAGTATTAATTTGAAGTATAATAATTCATGAAAATCTTTCTATTTTGACGACAGTTTGATTATCTGAAGCAATAAAATAGTGGATTATTTTAATTGTTCAGCAGCTTGAAATAAGTCACATGTGTATACTGTAGTGACCCGAATAAGAGGGAGATAATAAAAGGGTATTTCCATTTTGAATTCCAATCAATAGGAATCCGTATCTCTAATAAGAGTCCGTAAGCGGATAGAGTCCCTAAACCCTAATTATAGAGCCCATAAATGTCATATTCCTAATTGTAGCGCATGACACCAGGACCAAATAATTTTCGTTCGAAACTTTAAAGCGTAGTTAAGTTTTGAAAGTATATACGTTCCTAAGTATAACCTTGCATTATCACTCAAGCTATTGACACAAGACAAATAAACGTTTAATTCAACGGATAGTTGCAGTAACGGATATATATCAGTAACGAATGGTGGCGGAGCGTGGGTTAAAATAAATAACAGTCCGTAACTGAATAACCAGGGGTATACCCTCTGCAGAGGCAAATAAATATCAGTCCCCCTCTTATTCGGGTCACTACAATATTTGCTTTTCAGAACAACTATGAAATACCGGTTATTATTCTTTCTAAAGGTCCATTCAGGGAATGGTTAAATCTAACATACTTATATACACAGATACATCCAAGAAACAAACACGTATAGGATGCAATTAAAAAACAGGCTTCAGGTTTTTACATGTTGCTGGGAGCTTCCATTTCTGAGCGCCTGAGAAAGACTTTTCAGGCAAGATAAAGTTGGTCTGTATCTGCATTAAAACTTGGGGTTCGCAGTAAAATTTGGGCGTATAAAGTCATTTTATAGAAAGAGGAAGTAATGTTTAAACTAAATGTGTGAATGATAACCATATAAAAAGGAGTGTAAAGTTATTAGAATTCCAGAACGTAGCCTGGGTTTTATTTCAAGAGAAAATAACCTCATGGAAAACGAAACTTGACCTCCAACGGTAATATAGGTTGTTACAAAACCTGTAAAAGATCCGTTTTTCTTTGCATATATAGCGATCCCCTGATACCTCGTCTTAAAATACACCCTTGATGAAGTCTTGAGATTAAATATACAATATATAATAAAATATCCGGGTCCATTTTCGTTTCTGGTACTTTTATTTCCGGTTTTGATTAATACTTGTAAACCGGGGCAAAAACGGTCTCGCGCTCATTTTTCAAAGTTTGATGTTGCAATTTTAACTCCAAAATTTTCCAATAAAATCCTCCCAATTCTCTGATAAAGAATAACAAACCCTAACCCCGCTAATAGATTTATCCTCAATTTCCAAGTTTCCTCTGGATCTCCAATGTTTCCCAGCTATACTCCATAAAACTTCCAAATATATTCCCCCAAGATTACGCCCTATGGGCTTCGCGTGCGATACACGCTCCGGGTAAACCTGTCCCTAGAGAAAATAAGAATCCATTAGGCTCACATGAGCTTCCGTGGTAATTGGTATTGACTTATCTTAACTAAATACACCTAAGTCGAAACTTAAGAAATCTCGCAACTATACTATGCTAACAAACTCAAAAAGTAAAAGAAAATAATCAACCAACTGTTTCCTAGCTCTGCCAATGCAACAGGCGACTGGCTAAAGCCGGAGTCCCTATTTTGCTGATTTGCATATTTTGCATGTTTCCGGTTCCCAACATGGGCCCATGTAAAGATTAGGGGTGGAACATTTTTCTGCGGGACAAGAAAAAGGTAAGCTTAAGCTTTAGACTAATTTTTTGCCTGGCTTAGGCTTAGGCTCAGGCTTACAAATATGCTCATCCTTACGCGTAGGCTTAGGCTTAGGCTTATGAATATGCTTATAATACTGTTCCGTCCCTGTTCTTTAATACAATGGCCCAAACGTCCAGCTAAATACCAGCAACAACAACAACATACATACATACAGGTTGACTTTCCCTTATACTGCAAAAAAGGTGAGTCAAATTTTACTCTTCTCCCGCAATAGGCTTTTCCTGGCTACACAACCTAGTAAAAATTTGACTCGCCTGAGACAAATTCGACTCAATTTGACTCTGGCGGAGTCGAATTTTGAATCAGTTTGTGTAGTCAGAAAAAGCCTATTTCGGAAAGACTCAATTTGACTAACCATTTTTTGCAGTGTAGCTAAGGCATTACGCGGTAATAGCCAACAACAATATACGTTATTCAACAATGACCATTGACCACACAAGGCCCAGGTATTGTTTACCTTGCGGCACAGCCGCCATAATATAGGTTTATACTTATTTCACGCCATATGGTGCGGTTTACGGTTTGGTCTTAGCTTTAGTTTTAGTTTTTAGTTTGAAACATATGAGTGGCGCAGCCAAGCATACCCTTTTTATTTTATACGATATTTTTATAGTTAGCAATGTGTCATGAAAATATTGGTTTGCGCAAGTTAGCTCCTTCCTGGCCCGTAGCGAACGCACCTTACTAGGGGAACTAACAATTTTTCAGAAGGAGCATACAAGGGTTTTTATTACTTACAAGCAAGGTTGAAAACTTTCTAAGGGGGGGGCCCCAAACATTTTGCAGCTAATAATTCAGGCAGGTTTAAAGAAACAGATATTTTTCGGAGCCAAACGTTTTAAATTGCTATTTAGTCAATTTTTAATAAGGTGGAAGTCAAAAGTCCGGCGCCCTGACATTATAAAAGTTTTGAAAAAAATCAATTATCACAGTTTCTCATTTGCTTCGCCAATTTAATGTGTTCAGTCCAATGAGTTTTTATAGACTTTATCAAATAGTACAATGTATTTTATCATTTTATTACATTTGTTTGCTGTTCTATCAATAACGTTGCCCTGGACAAACGCGACACCTGTAATTGATTTTCACGATGTATGTTTTGGTATAAGTCTTCGATGCATTAGTCATGCGGGATTCACGTTATAACCGGGGCAGGCGGGATGCGGTTTGTTCCATGTTGATTCGACGTCAACGGTAAAAGTTCGGGTTCTTTTATATCTGGTCAACAGACAAAACTCGAATATCATATGACAGTTTACAAACCACCGCTCTCAAATGATTAATATGTACAAGGGAAGGTATGTCCCATGATACAGTGGGACATTTATGCGAATATGATATGATATTCCAAAATTTCAACGAATATTAAGAAGATTTTTGTACTGCTTATTTTAAGAAATTTTCAGACAAAATATTTTATTTAAATAACATGTTTTCGGTGAGAAAAACAAAGTTTTACAGTGCTTTTTTTTCTTTGTGAACAAAAGGGGCCTAGGGTTTTTTAGGTAACAGATTTGCGTCAGGTGGAATGGTTAAAAATGTTTCAAATTCGAAAAAGAGCTGTAGATTTTTTTTTTTTTTCTCAAAAAGTGAAAATTTTTTTTTAGGTCACTTATTGGAACACACCAACAAACCAGCAAACGCCTATTAAAGGTTTTTGAGTCAAGATATAGCCAGCAAGATTCTGGTAAGTAATCGTTCTTGAATATAGCCTGAGTAATTCAATCAACTATTTATAAAATTTTAAATTACATTGCTGTGAGAATGTTCAATTTTACTGCTTTAACAGTATAATCTGCAGTCATGTATAATTAATATAGTCTACTATCAGTAGCTTAAAATATATGTTGTGCCCACATTTGAGAGTTCGGCCTCAGAGAACAATTTTAAATGCTTGAATTTATAATAGTTTTTAACGTTTTGGTAGTTTTTTTTTTTTTATTTTTTCTCAAATTTTAAAATTAATATTTTTAGATGCCACATCTGGCACACAGTGGTCTTAATGTAAGACTTCAAAACCAGAATGATCAATGGAACGAAGAATACAAACGACTAGATGGCTATGTTTTGTGTGCTTACGGACCAGGGGGCTACGTATGGTGATTGGCTTTACGGGAATTTTGTTTTATAGAAATATGACTGACATTATAACCTCAAAATTTAAAAAATCTTATATAGAAATCGTTCAAATATATATACAAAACACTATTTTATACGGTTTTCGTGTTTGAAACAACATCTTTCAAAACGCTTTTTTGTATTAGTGGAGTAACTCTAAAACAAAATAGCCGATTTAGCGCTTTTTAGCGTTTATCAACGTTATTTATCTAGTCGTAACACAAGCGCATTTTTATGCAAGAAGTGTTTTTTTTGTTTGATGGTATTCCTAAATTTTCTCATATATTGAATAAAATTCAAATTATTCCGAAATTTGAAAGTAGGGTGATGCGTGATTTGCTCAACAATTCGGTAAATCAGCTGTATTTCTTGAGAAAATTCAAGCCGCCAAAAAGCCGAAATTGCTCAATGCTTTTGAATTTCTCGTCACTGGCCCTATTATACTTAATTTGCTTAATTGTTCATTAGAAGCTCCCGATGTAAGCATTTTGCTTTCACTTAAAATAGCTGTATCTTATCATATACGAATACAACAAAGATTGTTGGCAATGTTGGAAAGTCAAAATTTTGGCCCTTTTTAATCCTGCATCTAAACACAAAAACGTTTTTCTGCGGAAAAATCCTTGATAATTTGCCTGACAAATGACTCGACTACAATATCAATACAAAATCGGATAAGGCTCGTAATTTGCCTTGCACACTATGGTAAAGTTTAACGCCATTCGCTTTTAATTCTTACTACTTGCAGCTGTGCTTTCTCCAATCAAGCTGCACTTGAAAATTTAATGATAAAAAACTTGCACGAGTGAAACAGGGCTTTGTGATGCGCTTTTCAAACCACGCATGTTTTTACGATGAGTCAAATAATTCACGCAAAAACTTCCATCTTTCAATTGAAACGTTACTTTGCGTTCATTGTCGCATTAAAGCATATTTTTTAATTTAAAATTCAAAAAATCTGTACTCAAATAGCATAACTTGCTAGACATTTTATTGTAGTCTCATGCAAAACAACAAAACAACTTATTTTGTATACTTTTATTTATTGCTATTACATTTTCGTTCACTGTAACTTTTTTTAAGATAGATAAAATTTCTAGCGATTTTACTTAAAAACCGAAAGGT